>JAHWXV010112687.1:0-19698 GCA_024586415.1 Phrixothrix hirtus
ATATATATATATATATATATATATATATGTATAATATTTGACAAGTATTTAATACATATTAAAAATTTTCTGCATCGGCTGAGGATCGAACTCAGGACCTTGTGCTTACATGAAACATGCTCTAACCAACTGAGTCCATTAACTTAATTTTAATTGAATATTAACCATATTTATTTGAATACATGACGAAGGAATAAATACTGTTCCGAAACGTTAGTAGAAGACATTTTGAATTTTAATTAAAGATTTCCTGTTCACCAGATAAAATGTAACCTAAATTCTGTGTTAAAAGTAACACAGTATAAATAGAAGTTATTATTAACACTAGTGAGAATTGAAATAAAAGTATATAAATATATGTATGTATATACGAGACTATAAAAAATTCTCTGTCCAATCAGGTACAAATACCTTATCAAGGATACCATTATATTTGCTTATTCTGGTAATAACCCCAACTTTATCTCGCTACCGCTGTATCTTAATAGTAACTCTCACAATATTAATGTAAATAATAAAGAGATTTATTTGTGTTGGATGTTACTTATAAATGCTTAATTTCTATTGTATGACACTTACGATTATTAAATCCATCAGTAATTTCAGTTAGAATATCAATCAATTTATAATAATAGCAAAGGCTAGATTGCATATATATTCCTTGCTTTAGTGTTCGTAATAGTCTTCAGTACTATAAATTGAAAAATAATTAATGCCGTAAGATTTAATCAAATCAGAAAGCGTTTTATTATGGAATTCCTTACCAGTATTAGTTTGTAAATTTTTAAGTTTATAGCTACGTGGCTACTAGCATTTTGCATTGGCATTCTCGAACTTTAAGAAAATTGACTGTGAAAATTTTGAAAAACAGCCAGTTACACCAAATATGTATTTGCAGCTATCCTGTTTCTTTACACCGAGTAAAAATTCAGCTAAATTGGCCTGCCACAGATCATTGCAGCTCGTTATAACTAATGACTTTCTAGGAAAGCCATTTCTAACAGATCCACATTACTCCTCGACGATTTTTTGCTTATACATTGTTTACACCTTTATTTACTTTTTTATTGACGTTATTTTACTAATGTCTATGTCTGTGTGGTTGTTGTTCCACCCTTAACGCCACCATCATTAATGTTTATAATGCTCAATTTAAGTTTTGCTATATCTGCACGTAAATTATTCTCCATTTAGTTTGGTTGCATCAAGTTTTTGGTCTCAGCACTCTTGATTGTATTCTCTATATCCGTTTTGATGAATTTATTTATTGCAGCAACAAAGTTGCCTGTGTATGTCAATAATGAATTTTTAACTGTGCTTATAGCGTTATTTAAGTCATTCCTAATTATAGTTGTGACTTTATCTGTATATGACATTCAAGACTCGTTATAGAACTTCGCTCATCATCTAGTATTGAATTGGCAAGTTGTTAAGAACTTTGAATGACTTAAGCAACATTCATATTTCTATTTTATATTTTACTAGTAATATATACCTTATTCGCAGAACTTTGTGTTGGGTTTGCTACGTTAGTTAAAGTTTTATTTTGTATATCAAAACCCCCATATATAGTTAGTTTATAGCCAACACCTGCCTCGCCTTTTAACGATAATCTAAGTAGACTATTAGCTAAGATATTAGTATGATGAAATCGTTCCAAGGTGTTACTAACGAATATTGAACTTTTCAAATTAATTGTAATTGGATATATTTTAAAGTTGTGATAGTATTTTTATTTTAGAAACAGGAGGGCTCATATGATGGAGGCATTCTTCCAATATAATTATCTTTATACATTTCTTCCAATATTGAAATAATTTCATTATTATGAGAAGTATGACCCCAAGGTTTTGTCTCACGATATTTGTAGGTCTGCAGTTTTCTCATGCATGCTATTCCAATATTTGTACTCAACACAATTAGAATCATCAATTTTAAATAATCGACGTAGTCCTTCCCTATGCTTCTTCTTCTTTCGCTATTTTTTGTCCTTTAGCATACATTTTGTAACTGTTGATCTTTGTATAAGTATCTTTTCTAGTTTGTAAGATATTATCAGAATCTCAATTGTTATCGTTACTGGTCGACTCAGTACTACCTTGTCGCAGTGCTGATAGTATTTCTGAAATTTCAGCTGATTAAGGTGGCGTTCGTCTTAGTTGTCCATTTTGTACCTTGATTGCTATAAAATAACTTTCATAGGTTCCAAGTGCTTTAAATAATAGATTGTTAATTGTTCTTGTTTTCTTGAACCCCCGATGTACTTGATAATATTGGTGTTGAACGAAATCTAGGTGAAGTTAAACTAGTTTATGCTGTTGTAAGGATCTTTATAAAACTATCTAAACTTACCGCTGAGCTTATTTTCGATTCTTCATAGTCACCATCATTTTTGTGGCGACAATGGCTATCTTTCTCGTAAGTATTTTCATCTACATATACTTCATTTTCGTCCTCTTCGTTCTCGATAGTTGATAATAATCAACTATCTAGCAATAGCTAATATTTCGTTCATCGCACTTGCCTTTTGTTTGTGTTTAGATACATTTCTATCAAGGGCTTTATAATACCACTATACTTTTTCTTTACCAACTTTTCAGCTATCAGTCCATTTCTTCACTAAAATGTTATATTTGCTTTTAACTGCAACTTGCGCTTGAAACTGTTTTTGCTTTAGACTATTTTCTTTAGTATCCGTTAAGTTGCATTCTCGTTACCCTTCTGCCTCTACTTATTTACACGTACTAATTTATCTATTTACCCACTTATACATATATACGAATAAAATCCTTTCCTATGTCAACGCTTATTTAATTTAAAGCCTTTATGTATTGTAAGAAACCATTTCTCGAATATTTTAAAATGGCACCTGTACTTATATGGTCCTCATTGATATGCATTAAATTAGGATCGTCTCGTTTAAACAAAGCTAGCGTGAATTAGATGCTTAGGAACTCAGTCGTGAGTTTGAGTGAGATAAAAACGATTGTCAACACCATGACGTCCCATACTTATAGTAAATGTTATTCTGCTTTTTGCAGGCTGCATCATCAAATCTAAATATGAAATTTTGTTTCTCTTCCCATAGTGGTATCATGTTAGCATTTCTCTAAAAGCATAATAGTTTATACCTTTAATTGATTAGGGTACTTGCTCTGGAAACTGATATTTCTAAGGACTTTAGCCCATTACTATTGGCGAGTAAAGTACTGCAAGTTTCTTTTTACTACATTACTGGGTACAATTATAAGACTTCTAATTGTATTACTGGGTAATTCACCATGTTTCATGGATTGCTTCTTTCCATGTAAATCGAAATCGCCATTATCCATATTTAAATTCATTATCGATAAGAATTACTTTTGCTTAATAATTCTCGTTTTCGAAACCAAAAAAATGAAGACAAATAAGACAAGATATTGTTATTCGTGGTGACATTCATGATATTGAAGTTTGTTAGAACGCATTAGCTAAACAGTTGCGAAAGTTTAAAATTTTATTGTTTGAACTTAAATATGAGAAATGCAATTTTTGTAGATTTGATAGTTCTTATTCTTACATTACTAAATTGCAGCTATAATATAGTTTTAAAATTGTTGATAGTGAGGTCACACTAACAATTTCACGTGATGGAGGTTTGCGGGACCTGAAACGGCTGGCGTAGTCACCGGCGGGTCGTGTTAGAAGAATTATATTAATCTTAATTCTCTTGTATTAAATATTATATATTAAAATAACTTTTTAAATAACCAAGAATAAGTAAAAATCAACTAATTAATGCATAAGAATGTATTTACGTAGTTACAGTTGATACAATAACTTAACCATGTTATCTACAGATTGTCAATTATGGAAAACGTCATTGGTAAACTTTCACTAAGGCACTGTTTTGTCATCATCTGTTATATATCAGTGTTTATAGACCTTTCGGCACCATCTCACGTAGAGTCGGCGGCACAGCTGGTACCTTCAATGCATGTTTAAGGGATTGTAATATATTACTGATATGTTCAATAATGTTGGGCCGCTACTATTTAACAAGATGTCTAAATTATACCTGAAGCCAGTGCCAACAATTTTGAAACTGAACTATAGTAATATTAACAGTGGAATACAATTCAAAGGAAAAAACGTATATAGAATCAATTTCATTCATTTAATTCGTTAAAGGGGTGTGCTGCACGATGCTATCGTTAATTAATAGACAATATACCATTGGTACTTCCTAAAAACTCTGACTTATTCTGTCTCTAACTTGATGTTAATCGGTGAATTCTTCGAAGTCCCATTCTGAGTTGAATAGTTAATTGCAAAGAAAGGACACTGTTTAAATTGATTATAATCTAAAGTCTGATTGATGTTTTCTTTATTGTAGTAGTGAGCTTGGGAATCTAGATAATTGGGTAAGATTACGAATACTCGCTAAAGTTCATTCGCATGATTATTTTTCGAAATTTAAATTTAGTGCTAGGTTCGTAATATTGAGATGGTGAATTAGGATGCATCTTCCCTCTTAACGGAGTTTTAATTCTATTGGAAACCAATCGTCAGGTCCCATCGGGTTTTTGCAATCCAAATGATGTATACGTATGTAGACCAAGTAACATGTTTTGTTTGTTCTAATTCTAGTAACTTATACAGTTCCCATTGTCCGAAATGCAAATTCTTATTAAGCGAATTCAATATAGCGCAGAAATATGAGACCAAAAAATAATTGTTAAGTAGGATGTCGAACCTGTTGTAGTTCTTCAACCCCTTAATGTTTCCTCTTCAACAGGGTGCTTATCAAAGACAAGAGAACCTAAAAGAAAGAATGTGCGTAGGACTAGCAATTCTTTGTCCTCTTATGCAGATCCGTAAATCATCTCCAACTTAATCTCAGCCTCAAGAACTATTTTATTTATGACTTGGTAATTGGGAATGTGCTAACCATAAAGACGTTAATCAAGTGTCAGCGTGATTTCAATTAAACAACAATGAATCATTTAACAGAATGCTTATTAAAAACAAAAACTTAACTTTTATACACTTCTATAACCTAGATCTAATTGTTTCGCTGGGTTCAGTTCTTTTATCACGGTTACAAATAAATTTCATACCTACTTTTAATTTCTATGCTTATCATAAACCAAAGTTCAATTTTAGCTTAAAAAAATGCCAGAATTTTTTTCTATTATTATCCCTAATTCCTTTCATCTTACTTTTCTGCATTACGTAGATCTTCGTGGATTTCTTGGATAACCTATTATTGTTGCAAATTGCTGTCTTGCTGAATTGTACGCCAGCAGACTGCTCAACCTTGTATTTCATATGACTAAACATTTATTCTGTACTAATGTTAACATAGATTTCTTTATGCAGCAATTTAACCTACACTGTTTCTATTTGAAATACTTTTAAATAATCCTAATTTTAATTTTATAATTTACTGATATATCCTTATTATTTTAAAGTATTTCAGACATAATATTTTATTGAAAATATTCAGATATTAATGAAAATGACTATCTAGCTAGTTCAAAGTAAATATTTTAAAATTCCTAGCTTTATTACATTTGTGTTATTAGCAATTTCGTCTAAAATAGAGGAATGACAAGAACAAATTGCACAATTTATAGCGTACGCATGTTATTCTGGTATTTATAATTCATATTTTGTTCCCAAATAACGTTATTTTATTAAAAAATGTGTTTTAATCTTGTGTTATTGTTTACTTTAATAGAGTTTTTCTTTTCCCTAAACTCTAAACTCGGAACTCGATTTCAGATCCTCTAAACATTCGCCAATCCTTATTCATATTAATTAGTTTCAAACGGCTGAAGAACGCAATAATAATTCAGCTATTGTGTTTGTGAAGGCAATATAGAAAACGACAATAAAGTTGTAGCTAGAGAATAAACATTGCAAACTTTAATTAATTGTAGTAAAGAAAGACGTGACGTAACTACTTTAACTTCAGAAGAAAAGGATGTAAAATTTTTAAAACTTGGTAGAGATAACTTTAAAAGAAAATTTTATTCCCCAAATGAACTACAAAAACAATAATTTATCTCAAAAAATACAATATTGTAGGTGCACACATTCGCAATATTTTAAAAAGGAAAATCAAAAATATTCCAAATTTTAGAAAGAGGAAAAAGATTATTTCATGTTGTACAAATGTTTAATAATGTAGATTCAAAAAATACCGGTGAGATTCTTTCCCTATATTTATACGGTGCGAAAGAGAAGGGCGTCACTTCGGATCAACACGGATTTATTTGTTTCAAGAAATCTTTGGCATAAAAGAAATAAAACATAGTCATTACCCCCAAGGTCTGAGGCTGCTGCACAGCACTCGTATAGAATTTACCGGCAAGTACAGAAATGGTGCAAATTGGGTTGGTAGGAAATAAGCAAAACTTTGCAGATTATTAAAACAAAACTTGATCCAGATTCAGAACCGATTTTAAAATTAATTTCATATAATTGCACTGATGAGTGTTCTGCAGAGCAATACAGTTGCCCATGAGTCGGCTTAGAATCCTCAATAATATGTGAATCGTATCTGAGGACTGAATATTCTAACGCGGAAGTTGATTTGCAAATTTTTGATGGGGATTTGGACGATACAGGAAACCCAAATATCGATGAAGGATTCTGCGAAAGTGTGGACGAAGAGATACTTCTGAGGTCGATTAAGTCATCTTCAATAAAGATAAATGATGACAAGTTCGATTTATTTACTCGCATCAGTAGACTTTCAAGATAAATAAAATAAAATTTTCAATTTTAGGCTACCATATAATAACGCGACGGAGATTATAATCAGCGAAATTATTCAAAAATTATTAGTAATATGTAAACACATTTATAAGATTGTAAAATAATAATAAAAACTTATGTTGCAATGACAAAAGAAGTATTATTATTCATTTCAATCGCTATAAAAACTTCTGTTTGCCTTATCTGCTCCCTTTAATACCTACAACAACGTATTGTTACTGCACTCGAGATTGATTAAATTAAGATATAATGGTAAATTTATTTAGGTCAACTATTATAACTTTATTTATGTGAAAAAGTATGGAAAATATTTAATTTTTCAGATTATTACAGTAAAATAACTGCTTTTCTTCGTTTTAATACTAATACAGACTTTGTTGCGCTCGGGTCTCACTAGTTTTCTAAAAAATGCATGTAAATAGATTCTTAGACAAGTTTTCAATAATATTCTAAGTCTTTTTAAGCAAAATCCTAATTTCACTGTACTAATAGTCTGATTTTTAATTGATCGTTTAGAGTTATATGAGCAACTTTCCAACAAATGTTTGTTAGTGTAATACTGCTATTTGGTGTACTCTTATAAGAATTTAGACGTGATGCTTCTCTTATCAAGACTAATTTCTGTCAGATTAATGATACGTCACTTGTGTATCTCGACAAAACAAATAATATGTTTTAGTGTTATGTATGGTACAAATTTCTTCTCTTGATTGTCCACAACATATAAAACTTCAAGACGATGTTTTGCACTATTTTTTCTTAAGTCATTTAAGCCGCTAAAACTATGTACGAACTTTGTTTGGTGAATATGTCGTATGTCCATTGATTGCACTTGTAACGCCCAATAACTTGTATACGTACTTCACTTTCTGTGCAACAAGCTCATATAAACAGCCAGCTGAGAAAATTGTTTATTAAAGCTAATGCGTTATAAGCACCAGCTGTAACCCCAGTATTAACTTTAATTGCTGCTTATATATAAATAGAACTGTGGTGAATATTTGTAATCAGATCTTGATATGAATTTGAATTTTTATTTCATCTGATAAACTATATGGTCTAGATCCATACAGTAAATAAGTATGAGTTTAATAATTGCTAGTTGAATCGTCGAAAACCGACACTTTCAGAAAGATCAAGATTCACGTTCAGTTTCGAACTTTTACACCAATTTAAGTTAAAACTGTTCTTCCACCCGTTATTTTCTCTTTAATAAATCTCCTTTTATTAATGCTTTTAGCTATTCTATTCTTTAAAGTTTCTGTTCGTGATGTTATCTCATCATCAGGTAGGATGCAATTGAGTAAATTACCGCCATTAACGTTATTATTACTGAATTTTAACCCCACCTTATAGTCCCCTAGTTATTAAGGTTCTTTCAGTTCAAGCCGTATAGAACATTTTTATCTTACATGGTCTATAAATCTGCGTCGATGTGGCGAATTTATAGGTGTTTTTTTTTAGTCTAAAGCCCTGCGAAACAGATGTTTCAACTTCCTATAGAGTTCGATCGCTTTCCCTATTTCTATATGCTCCCTCTATTATATGGAACACGATATTAACATCCAAATCAGAAAAATAATCTTCTAAATTTGGCTTTAGTACGTACCAAACTTTTTAACTGTTCAATATCAATTCTGTGCCTGTTTTTTATTATAGTGTTCTAGTATTGGCGGATAATTTAAAGATTTCTTGTTGCTATTGAATATCAGGCGGCTTAGTGTTAGGTTTATTTAAATATCTCGTGACCAATGCTTTTGATAAATAATCATCAATATCATCAATTAGAATCCGTGCGCCATGGAAATTTCTCTAATCCCCTTCTTTTGCTTCACCGCCGTTCTCTCTTCTATATACTGTAACTTACCATTACTTTAGTAATATTTCGAATTGAATTGCATTCATGAAATCCAATTAGAACTAAGACATAGTTAGGATTTGGTATCAACTCAATTGATGTGCGGGATTACCAGCACTTTCTGAACTGAACTTAATCGACATATTGTTCCTAACAGTTATTCTCGTAATATATTATTATCTTGAATATTAATTGGCGTCAAGTAAAAAGTTGAGGCATAGGTGTCTGCAATTGAATGTGTTATGTTATGCTCTCGATGATAATCATAATACATTTTACAGCCTTAAAAGTAATCATTCATCTCCTAATTGGTCTTAAATCGCAAAAACTGTCAAAACAGTATATTTTATTTCCATTTTTACTGTACGCATTCAATAACCCACCGGTTTCGATTGATTATGGCAGTTAATATAGGTTCTGTAGTGGGGCCAGTTTATCCCGTATAGGAATACCTCTAAAGTCAGAAATATATTTTAAAAATTAGCTTACGTCCACATCAGTTGGTACTCTCCAGGGTACCCTTACTACATTTTGAAATATTGTCATATTCAATGATAGTGCTTCGTATTTTCTATTCTGGCGTATCGTTTCTTCAAGTGTTTTCAGCGGATTTAGCATCATTATATAAAGGGAGTGATGTGAGCAATATTAATTGAAAACGAAGAAATGGTAAGAAAATGTCTTCGGGGGCCTTGTATGGCGTTCACATAGTGTATTTCAGCAAAGACTGAATGCCCGTATTTCTAGATTATGAACACTACTAAAACACTACTAACTTGTCGTGACCTAGCGTTTACTTTAATAAACGAGAGGAGTAAGAATGGGCTTGTTCAAGCGTTGAAATAATTTTTTAGTTTAAAAATATTTCAAGATTACCATCATGAAATGGGCGTATTTGAAGGCGCGGTTTAGTGAATTCATCTGAAGACTACAAAAAAAACCGTTGTAGTGTCACGGGCGCGTTAGACATTACGCCCAACAACGGTACTGATGGCCGCTAGCTCTTCGGAGTAGGGGTAGATGCCAGGTAAAGTGCTCTAGCACCGTCAGAGCTCTAAAGGAAGTTGCTGGAAACGCGTATTATGAATCAAGATATAGGGACGGCGCCACTACTCCAGATAAGTCGCTCACAGTATGGAACTATCCATCGGAACAAATACAAACAGTTCCGTGGCCTCTAGCTGATTTGTACCGGGGTTGCCTGTTATTAGAGCCCTAAATATTATTATCAATTAAGCTCGTGATCAAAAGGAGGAACCTTAATTAGTACATATCTCCTGAAATAAAGTACTAGCAATTACCTTATTCTACGTTTAAAATAAAAGTCTAGTTGAATAATACGACATACCTATTGTTAAAGAAATGGCTTATTTCGCATACATACACAAATAACAGGTTACAAAAGGTTACAGGAAACTTCTCTGTCTCTTGAATTTGGCCTAATTCAAGAGGTACGCGAAGTACTACTCTGTCTACTACACACTAAAATTAGGGTTAAATATACTAAGTACAGTACACAATTGGGACAAAACGTATGTAGTAAAAGGGGCTCCCCTCGCACGGGAAGGTTTAAAGTGGCCTCTTCAATTGGTTGGCAGCCGGGATTTTGGCTTGAATTGAATTTTCCACGTCTATCGGATATTTCGCTTATGCCTTTCACAGGCCAACAATAAAGAAGCAAAGGAACAATATTATAAAAGGGTACCTGAGTTTTATTCGTCAATTTATTGGGCTTCTTTATTGCCCTGAACCAGAGTTGTCAATCCTGATTTATTCATGGATTCCTGCGGCTGCAGAAGAACATAACATATCCAAAAATCAGCAATCGGGGTGGAGAAAAAAAGCAGGTCAATCCCCAGAGATATGCTATTCCATCTCTCAGGCTTGGTAGTCCAATATGCTACATTATGCTGAGTCCCTATACTCACACACCCGAACACTTCAAACAAAGAATCAAGACGCACGGCCGATTTTTACCCAAACTACGCGACGAATTCGTACCGATTAAAAATATCGTCGAAATCCACCAGACGTGAAAAATTGCATTTAATTACTTTTATATTTAATTATCAAATTCCCAATCGTCACGGACATAGAAACCGCGTTTCTCGTGTTTTATCCAACAGGAAGCTCCCTATTTATTATTTTTTTGTTATCCTTACCAACAGTGCTGTTTTAGAAAACAATACGGCGGCAAATTTAAACGAAATAGATTTTGTTCTAACAAATATTCTATAAATGCATCGGTATTAGATAAAGATATAATTTGAGGATGACTATTTAGAAAAGTTCAAACATTTGTATAATGGATACGGTGTAGAGCCTATTTCAAAAATTAGCAAAAAAAACCTAAAAATGTCGAGGTTACCACTCTACCATTACAAACTAAACCCGAAAGAAATGGTATGGCATCAAATACAATGATACAAAGATCAAAACCATTCTGCATTGGAAAAATCTCAGGTACGCAGCTAACTGCAGATACTTATCAAAACGTAACAGGTGAAAACAGGGAAAATGATGTAAGATACGCTGAAGATATTCAGGCAAAAGTATGGCAAGTGGACAATTTTGTGGATGATGTACAGCTACTCGTTATATACATTAATAACGACAGTAATAGCGAAAGTGAAATTCAAATGGCCGATGATTTGTTGTAACAATATTTTCGACTTTGCAGTTTTTACTATAAAAATACTGTATTGGTTTTTTCAGACAAATAATATACCTATTACGACAGCTTGCGTTATTTGTGTCTAAACCAAAATATTGGCATCATGAATAAATACGAAAGCTTCCTAGAAGATGGTGTATGGTCAGAAAATCTAATTTTCTAATATTTGTTATGGAAGGGGTTGGAATTCTGATAAATATTTACTTTGTAAACCAGTTTCCCCTTAAATATATGTGCATTTCCTAACGTCTTTTTAACTTTAGGTCGAGTCAATTCTGTTTTAAAGTCGAATTAAAGAAAGTAAAGTTCGATTTTATGTTTGCATTATGCATTATAATCTGGATCTGTTTGAATTAAGTACTCCAGACGTTTCATTACAATCTTTCATGTAGGCGACAGTTTCTAAATTATTAGGTTCTATAAGTTAAATAGTTAAACAGAATTTATGGGAAATAAAATAGAATACAAGCACTAAAATAAAATAAAGTAAACTGAAAAGGATCGTTAGTTTCGCTCAATTGTCAAAGTTAAATCTTTTTAATTTTAATATATTTAAACATTTTATAGAACATTCTTGATGATACAAAACAAATTTCGGTAGTAAAGTAATGAGATCATAGGGATTTAATGTGGGAGTTTCGAGCTCGATTACAAGATGTAAGCTATGAAAGGCAACAGGAAATTACCACAGATCATAGTTTACTAGGGTGGGTAGAAAGGTTTGTACATTTCTAGGTTGGACAGACCCTTCAAACGTTAATGATAATTAATTGAAAGACTAATAGAGAATACCAGAATCCTAGTAATGCAGAACATATTCCAGAAATAGCCTTAAAAAACATCCTTATTTATCTTAATTAGCGTTATCGTAATATGACTTTAATCATAACGGTGGTGGAAATTAAATGTTGCGAACTTTCTGTGGATTGGTTTATTACTATTTATCATCTTAACTACCTCGATTAAGCGTCTTTCACTAATAGCGTTGTTTAGAAATTTGTTTTTGTGTAAGAATAGGTTTTTAGTGAGAAAACTGTACCGCTTAGACTGCTATTTGAACACATAAGTGACAAACAATAATTCCCGCGGCATTCTTGTTGCGCGATCACATGACGAAAATTATTTAAATCTAATTCAGAGATTTTAAGCTTGAACTTTTATAATGATAGTTCTTGATTTATATATGTAATGCAACAAGTACTTATTTAATGTGTTACACTTTTCACGAACATGTTAGGTACAATTCCTTAGCCTAACTACTTTTAAATAAGTTAAAGTAGTTCTTATAATTTTATTGCTCTATATAAGAATAAAATCTCTACAAACTGGTGCAAAGAAATAATGACAGTTTTAAAATAACAGCATCTTCAAAGGTACTGTAACGAAATTAGAAACAATAAAACTTAATAGAATATTCCAGGACACTCCAGAATGTTCCATATAACTAAGATAGATGATGTAATCACACATGACTCATTACTGTAACTGATATCTAAATAAGTAAATTCAAGGTTACAGCAATGAGTCATGGCATTGAAAATTATTGCATCCGGGCTATGACTAATTTTATTCCTGACTAATATGAAATTTTCTAGATTTATTGTTTCTACATAAATAGTAGTTTAAATTAATTTAGTTTAGTGTTTCTTAGAATCTCGTATTGATAAGATATAAAATAGAAACGTTTATTATTATAGTTCTGTCAAATAAACCCTTAAGTTAGTACGCGTAAATAAATCCTTGTAATTTACTGAATATAAATAAATACTTTTAAAAATTAACTAGTTCCGTTACAATACCATCGTTATAAGAAAACTAGTTGGTAATGGGATTATTTGATTGTTTTCTGGCTAAAGTTCACGGTTATAAAACTTTCCCTGGTACTCTTAGTTTCAACTAGTATAGTCATTTAATTAGGCCCACTAGAATTTTAATGAATCTGCTGGAGTTTCACCTCGAGCAGGGATTTTAATGGGTCTAACATTACATTACTAAGCGCTCTAGGACACCATTCCCTTATTCTGGGAGAAGGCAAAATTCTTCTTCGCTAGAAAATATAGTGACCTCGTCCTGATTTGAACCCACATCCTTTCGACGTAGCTAACCATTATGTCAAATAGGTGGGCTGGTTACATTATTGTAGTAATAAACGCGGTTATTGGCATATTGTTAAAATACTAAGTGTGTTATGCAATATTTAAAACTACATGATTAAAATTACATTTTTGCAATAACGAATATCCGCACGTATAAACAAAGTCTAAAAATGTTTCTAATTTATTAGAAAAGCAATAACCAAAATATCAACAGGTTAAAGAATAATCTTGTTACAACATATAATGTTTCTTAAGACAGGAATGAATGGGTTAATAAGTAGAATAATTTTTATATATGGCCTAAAGTTGCGTAAAAGTGATAGCACCTATAGCAAACTGTTATGCTTCTAAACGTGGCGTATTTTCAGCCAGAATTGATATGTAAACAACTTTGAAAAAAGATCGTTTGGTACAATTTGTCTGATTTTTCAATAAAAAACCACCACGCTAATTTATAAATGGGCTTTTCTAAATTCAATAGTAAAAGTAGCGAAAATTTTAATCGTGTACCCGGTGTCGGGGATTTTTTAACGCTTATATTAATTACCTAAATTATTTTACCAAGACATTTTTTGGCTTTTTGTAGCTGTTTTATAAATAAAACTTGTCCACTTTTAATGAAGTTATATGAGTCTTATAGAATCTCATTGAAGTTTAATATTCTATAAAATCTAACTTTTCAATAACCGTTCAGATATGTTTCTTAAAATTATTTCATCATTAAATACGTATTTGTAGTAATTTAAATAAAGGAATTGTGTATTTGAAAATATCTTAATAATTTAACCTTTTTACGTTAAAAGTCATCTTTGCATATTACACTGTAAGTATTTCGCACTCAGCGCCCGATCTAAGCACTTTATCCTCTCTAATGCCTTTTATATTCTAGAACTGGGCTATAACTTTCTTCACTAGAATTGATGGGAACAACCATTTGATGTTCATTATATGCCACTTTTACTTAAAGAACGTTTAGTACGAGACCTTTACTGTTGCATAGTTAAATTGAAAAATTAAGTTGAGACTGTTGTCGGCTTTTTAAAATTGAAGGATGATTCAGCAGGGTTAAGAGACAGACTGTTTAGTGATTATTTTACCACTGAGTCAGAGCCACTCCATTGTATTATCGATTATAAGGTAGTATGATTTAGTTCTTGTTTTAGATACAACTGACTCATTATTCACTGAAATTTAATCACCGCTCTTTCTATTCACATTGGGGGAAATTGTTTTAATTGGCAGAAGTCGCCCTTAAAAATAAGGTATATAAAATTTACTAACCCTATAAAATATTTATAAAATTAAATACTTCCAAAGATAATAAGAAAGACAATGCCTAAAGATATTTTCACTTTATAAACTACCGATGACAGAAGCGGCATACTTTCTATCGATTTTTCAATTTACATTTTACTGATATAGTATAATGTGTTATATAGGATGACGTCGATTTGATCATGCGTGAATTATTGTTTCACATAAATCACGCTATTGGAAAAAATAGAGTCGCAATTTATTGATAAATAACTTCATTTTAAAAGAATGGTATTAAATAGTGATATTCAAACAGGGATAAATGGAGTTCTCTATAAGGTGAAATATTTATGATATCGTAGGAAAGGCAATGCTACAAGTTTTTATTGCAAAAGCTTAAATCAGAAAAGTTGAATTACTGGGTCATAATTTATATTTCGTCTTTGATAAAATTTGAAATATCGCAATCCTATTTCATTATAGCGAATGTGGTATACGACTTCAGAACATTTTCACTCGAATATTAGCAAGGGATTAATAAAATGAAATTTTATAAATGAGTGGATAGGATAGTACTTTTAGTGAGAAATGCAATATTTTTCTTAAAAAATAATTAATAATCTACTTCCCAATAAAAATAGTTAAAATAAACTGCTTGCTATAAAATTCGCGAAACCCAGTAGTTGTGGGCCAATATTAATCAAATTTTTAATGAACGTCCATTTCAATAAACAACAACTGCATTAAAGTTTGATCAAAATCGAAGTATCGGTCTTTCAGCTTTTTTTGTTCACAATACATTTAACAAATATTATTTTTTTCAAGAACATGCCTTATAATGTAATATATTTGTGTAAGAATAGAAAACGAAATTTGCTGTACAGACTGTAGCGTTTCCAATCCAATAGAAAAGGAATTATAGTTCAGTATAATGCCTGTATTTTCGTCACCAGTGACGAATATTTTGAGAAATGTCGTATCTCAAGTTTTCTGCCTCGTGCGACTTTTCATTTGATTCAAGGTTAGCTACGTAGAAATACTGCTTAATGACTTGTCTTATCTTTAAACCGTGGAACAGAATAATGTGAATTGATCTGTGAAAGATACAACTTTTTGTTCCAACGCCGATGATCGTTATTCCACCATACTGGACCAGTTGTTGTGGTTTTTCAATTACTTCCCACTTCTAGACATTCAAGGTCTCCCTATGTGCTGCACAAAAGCTCTCTGCCATTGTTAAACCTGGAAAACTTGTCGTAAAGTACGGATTTCTGTAAGTGCACTGTAACTGTAAACTGCGAAGCGCATTTTCCCAATTTGCATATGATTCGGATGTTCTCTTGGCTTTGAAAATGTAACATTGCAACAAACAGTATATCGACCACACAACTACGAGCAGACATGTTCAGATCCCCACCAGAATAATGCGCCATTTACAGTGAAATTCCGGAAATTCCTATATCCGAGGGCAGTCTGCCGATTATTGCCCTAAGATAGAAGGCAACAACTGAAAAGTCTGACACAATTTGCCTTTTCAACATAGCCTGATGAAAGTTTAATACATATTCTGAATCGGCGGTTTTCGAAACTACACATTTACTGTCAAAAAGTGGCTTCCTCGAAGATCTTCTTTAATATAAGAAAAAGGTGATTGTCCGCGGTGGCGTGATCTGGAGAATGACGGTTTTTTTCCAAAATTTTAAGACTAATACCGTGAATTATAGTCATGGAAATACAGTTTTTTGAGACAGAGCACTGTGTTAATAGAACGGGACATTTCACCTCAACCTTCTTCGTCTTTTTTTGATTTCTGTGCAAACTTTTGCTAATCGTGCGTCATATTCACTGGTAATACTCTTGTTAATTCATTAACGAAAAGTAAACTTTCAGAAGCCGAAACAACTGTTGCCATGATCTTACCGGCTGCAAAAATGACAAACAAATTTCGTGGGGCCGCGGCGCTGAACTTTTACATCGATATAGTACAAATATTTTGTAAAAATCCTTCCGACCTTTGTTAATTACTACCAAACTGGTTTCAGTCATCGGCCGATAACATTTCTGATACCCATTTTTACAGACACAGTCTATCGTTCAAAATTTTTCGACACTGCATATGGAAAACACATGTCTTCGCTATAAATCTGACGGTAATCCTTTCAGCTTAAATACTATATCATAGAACAAACAACGATCCCGCACAGTGTGTGTGTTTAGACTCTCTTCTAAATTTAAAATACCGTAACCGATTTTTAATAACCTAAAACGAAATACAAGTTACCTAACATTCATATGCTTATAAATTTCTTACAACGATAAGCACTCGTTTTTATCTTATCTAGTTGTTAAATGCAAACACCACAATAGAATCAAATTACTAACTTATAAACCAAACGAGATAGACATATGAAACTTCACGTGCGCTAACATCAATAATGAGCTACCTTTATATAAGCGGTATAATCTTAACTGCATACCCTATCAAATGCGTTTGAAAATAAAAACCTTATACGGGCGTAGTCTAGAAGGTCAGGTAAACATGGAATAAGCAGATGCTTTTTCGGTGTAAATACATTTTAGTTTTCACCACAATCACCAACATTCAAGACGCTTATTACCTTCAATAAAATGAGATTTATCAAAGTCTGTAAAATATTAGTCTACTTTAGTGATCATTTTGTTATGACCAATAAGTCAAGTTCTCATGCGTGGGAATAAAAAATAGTCACCAAGAGCCAAGTTGGGAAAATATGGAGCATCGTGAAACATTTCCCAATACAATTCATATATTTTTTCAGTTACAATAGCTGAAGAATGTGCTGGGAATTATTGTGGTAAAACAAAACCACGTTCTTTCCCAACTGTGCCCGGTTTTCTTAGATTTCTCATTCAGTTGATATAATAACGACCCTAGTAGCACTGAATGTGCCGAAAATATATAGTATATCGATATCGATACCATCCAGAAATGAAACGGGGATTAAGTATAGAAACTATACCGTCACCCCACATCAGTTCTATATGGAAACGATATCGAATCTATGTGGGGAAACCGAGTCGTTTAGATATAGCATAGCTGTCGGTGAAACAACACCTAGCATCAGTGCCATGTCTTAACAATCGATATACTAAATTGAAAATTATAATAAATGGCCTTATTGTCAGCTTGTTTTATGCCGGTAATCCTACGTAGAAGTCGCATGGTATATTCGATGTAAAAATTATTCCTACATAAATAATACGTCTTCTTTTTTTTTAGATTGGTAAATGAAAAACTATTTATTAAAACTTATCTAGTTTCGTGATCATATAAAGATCACATCATCAGAAGCTATGATTGTAAAAACTTAGTAATTAAATAGGTTAAAATTAAAAATATACTTCTATTAAGTTGACTGTTGCATTTATTTATTATATTTGTATTTATATATTCATATTATTTTATCATTAATAGAACTATATGGTTTTAATTCTAATCTATTTATTTAATTAATTGTTTATACAATTCTAGCTTCTGATGATATGATCTGTATATTATCATGAAACTAGTCAAGCTTTAATAAATTAAAATAAAATCTTAATAACAATTACTTCCTTAGGATTATATTTACGATTTGGAAACGGTATTAATGTTCCTTAGGTATCTATGTTTTCTAACCCTTTCAGCGCTATTCAAATTTATTATTGACTAACAAATTTTACTACAAAAATAAAATTTAAAATAAATGCAGAACGTTAAATAAATTGATATCATACCTTATTAAAAAATATCGTGCACTTACATAACAATATAGAGAAAATATTTAAAAAAATGTCAATTTTAACTTTGCAATACTTATAGAGCTAACAGAACACGCACTACACAAATTTCTAAAAAGTTTATTTAAAAATACTTGCAAACTACGTAAACTAAGCTAACCATTCCTAATATTGTTTTTATTAACCTATTGATATTTTCGAAGTAGGTATAAAGGGTTTACCTCTCGGTAAATTTAAAAGAATAATTTCTCTATTATACACCTCTGTTGGCTTCAAACAGGTTCAACGAAATGAAAATGTGCAACTTTGGAGGCGGATACAATAATATATATTATCTTAGGTATATTGTTTTTAAATAGATATTTTATTTCTTAAGTTTATATTTAAATTTCCTACTAATAATGTTAATATTAAGCCGGCGTGTGTTCAGACACAAAACTTTAATTTACCCCTTGCCGATGAACACTAATTTTGATTGTTACAACAGAAAAATGTGTGCTGTGTAATTTAATTGAATGCATTAAGTAATATTTATGAAGAAACTTACATAATTGTAATTCGACCTTGTGGAAATAAAATAAATAAATAAAAATAAATATAATGGCGATATTGGATTTTTAAGTATTCCACTTGATATTTTTGTTGTTTTATGCGCAATCTGTCTAGTGGTTTAAGCTACATTGGATCAATGTGGATACTATACAGTATTGCCGCCAATTGCAGTCATACTGGAAAATTGTATAGATACTGTATAGTAATTTCGATACTAAAACCACTGTTGATGAACAATATAGGTTCGGCACAAAAACCATATCGCCCAAGCAGTGCCATTCTTTATTTATGATTTTTAAAACCAAATCAGTAGGAATATTTGTAAATAAACTTATTACATCAAAATCAACTAAAGAATTACTTTTATTATATGTAGTGTTATTAATTTTATTTGAAAACTGGAAAGAATCTGTCAGTTTGAATATATTAGAATGATTGAAAGCAAGAATTAAAGACATGTATTTGGACAAAAATTTTGAGTGACTTTCATAATTAGTAACAATGGGTCTAAGTGGATTACCAGGCTAGTGAGCTTTCACTAAACCATAAATTTTTAGTTTGCTAAATTCAAAATTAACTCCTTTCATTAATAGCTACAACCCTTTAAATAATAACTCTTATGATAACTGTACTATTAACTTACAGTCGTAATCATGAAAGAATAAGGCTCGTCAGAAAATGACATTCATATGAAGTAAGATTTTAAATATGAGTCAATTCAGGTACTAGTTTCTCTTCAA
>JAHWXV010112692.1:0-11785 GCA_024586415.1 Phrixothrix hirtus
AAAAAGAAACTAGTACCTGAATTGACTCATATTTGAAATCTTACTTCATATGAATGTCATTTTCTGACGAGCCTTATTCTTTCGTGATTACGACTATATTTGCATATCGAAATGAGCTCATTTCACAACCCATTTGAGTTCATAATGACCTTCGTTTTAACACGGAATATATTATTTTAAAAGGTTGGTAACGTTAGTAATTAACCTTAATAAACGTCCAAATCGAGTTGAAAATTGACAAAATTTTCATATTCAAATGTCAAAACGTCAATGTCACCAACTATCACTAAAACTCCAAATCAATTATGTCAAAAAAGTGCGTTTTTCCCTAAATTTTTAGCAAATATATAAAATAGTATAAAAAACTCGTTTCTTAAAATGTTTTATCACACTTGTTCATTAAAAAACTTGCCTATACGACGCTCGTTTTCTAAACTTGATCTCGTGTGATAAAAACATGTCTTATGAAACTTGTTTTTAATATAGGTACTATTATAAATATGGCCAAAAGTTAAATAAAAATGCTAACGCAGAAACATTCTCCGTTCTTCTCGTGTCAACAATAAAAAGCCCTGCCTCACTATGTATTACAAGTATGTTATCATTTAAATACTCTTTATCCTGGAAGACGGATTGAGTGTTGTAGATTCATAGAATGGCCATCAAGGTGATCAGATCTAACGCTATTAAACTTTTTCTTATGGAGTTATCTTACACCAAAAGTATACGAAACTAGACCGGAGCCTTACGCTTACGCTAGCAAATTCTTGAGCAATGTGCTTGACTAGATAGAAACATTTTACAGAGGCAACAAAGGAAACAAAATAGACATTTCGATGAAAAGTTATCGCAAATTTTATCCTACATTTCTCAAAGAGTACGTAACCGACTTACAATTTCTTTACTTCAGTGAATAGATAATTTTAAAGTCTTTCAAATGAAATATCGCACGCCCCCTTGTTATATAACAAAAATTGCTTTAATTGAATCAAAAATTTTTCTCTACAAGTTGTAGAGTTGTACTTCACATTTACGTGATCTTAAATGGCCACAAACAAATTTTTACCTGTTATTTGCACGAAATTTTTAAATTTATGGATTGGATTCATGTAAAATACATTCTTTTATTTAATATTTTACCTTTCTTATAAACCGTAATTATCATTGAGAAAAACTTCTAAAATATTTATTTTCTTGTTTTGGGTGTGGAAAATTGGTAGAAATGTATGCAGGTTTCTGTTTGTAAGTTTCTTTTAAATTGCACTGCTAATTAGCGTCACTCTTGCTATAGAACAAAAAATGTATATGATAATAAAATTTTCTTTCTTCTAAATTTAAATTGACTGTAGAGCAGACGTGATATCTGAGTATATTAACTTCTTTGTTAGCTGTTGGCCGAATATACACAAATTATTTAAAAATTCAAGTTTGCAATGTTGTTTTAATTTATAAAAACCAGATGTCCACTATTTCAACTGTAGCTTAAGCTTCAGAGTACTTGATCAATACTTTGTTGCCGTGGAAATGATTATTACTACAATGGTTTCGATGGTCACAGAGCAAGGTTTAAGTAAACTAAGGATTAAGCTGATATTTAAATACTGAACCTTAGGCCCGGTATTTCAATTGTAGCTTAAGCTTAAGCGATACTTTGTTGCTGTGGAAATGATTATAACTACAATGGTTTTGATGGACACAGAGCAAGGTTTAAGTAAGCTAAAGCTTAAGCTAGTATTGAAATACTGGACCTTAGTAACATAATTTCATTTTATTTAATATTTACTATAAATACAAAATTTAAAACACATGCGTTCTCGTACAAGGGAGTACAATTTAGGGCTCGTCTTAATACGATATTTGGCATGTTCACAGTTCTTACTTGGGGCGGAACTCCTCATTCGGCAAAATGCCAGTAGGCATGATAAAATGATTGTAATAGTTTAATCCTACAGGGCGAAGAAAACTTCCCCATCCTGAAGTCTCAGCTACAAAACAAAAATACATCATTTGTATATACGGGATTGACCTATATAATTTCTAAAATTCATACAATTTGATTTAAAAATAATTTATGACACTTGCAAGGTAAGCATCGCGGCTCTTTTTTTAAACAATTAACAAAATCTCAAAAATGCCTTGGTTTAATTAGAAACATTTCTAAATCGACAATACAGGGTGTCTCGAAATGATGCGGCAAGACTTCAGGAGGTGATTCCTCATAAGAAATTAGGATCACAAAGTCCTATAGCATATTTTCGAAAACTCAATGTTAACGGAGATAGTGTCAAAGAAAAAAATTTTTTTTATTTCCTTGAATAACGTTTTTATTAGTGTTTTGATTTATTTCGTATTTTCCACGTCTATTACTAGTACCCTTGCAGATTTACTTTCCAAATATGATGCAAATACTCCAGTGCCAAAGGCCTTAATCCTTAATCCTCGATCTACGGCCCACATAATTTTTACGATTTACAAAGAATGCTTTGAAAACGACAGTTGAAGTTGCCTTAACAACTTTTGATAGATATGTTCATGTGAATGTTTTTGTTGTGATCATTTGTCTGTGATAAGTATTGTGATTAAATCTGATAAATCGAATAATAGTTATTATTATAATCAATATTCGAATGCTGAGCTCCGCGACTTGCATTATTATTATGGCTTAGCTGCAGGAAATGCTTCAAGAGCAAGACGTTTGTATCAAGATGAATTTCCAAATAGAAGGATACCACTATCGCAGTTGTTCAGTACTATTCATCAGCGATTAGGTGAGTTTGGCTGTTTTAAGACGAGGATATTTGATGTCGGCCGCCAAAGAAATGCTCGAATTCCTGGGGCTGAAGTTCGTGTTTTAGCTGCGGTTGATAATAGTCCTAATGTAAGAGTCAGGTTGATTGCATCGCAGGAAAATATTCCCAAAACCCCAGTCCACGAAATGTTACAAGAACAACTCCTGCATCCATTCCATTATCAAAAGGTCCAAGCTTTACGTCCTAAAAATCCGATTCCGCGACTGAATTTCTGCAGGACAGTTATAAATCTCCATGATGGAAACAGAAATTTTATCAATTTCATTCTTTTCACAGATGGAGCTAGATTCGGGCATGATGATGTAATAAATCTCCATAATAAACATTATTGGTGTGACGAGAATCCTCATTTAGTGGTGGAACGTAGATTCCAGATTAAATTTTCTGTGAATGTATGGGCCGGCATCGTGGGAAATCATTTAATTAGGACACATTGCTTCCCACAAAGGCTTGATGGTGAGGGTTACGTACACTTTCTATAAAATGATCTTCCTCTTGAAGTGCGACGTGAAATGTGGTTGCTGCATGATGGTGCACCGCCTCATTACAGTTTAGCGGTGAGGGAGTATCTTAATAAAATTTTCCCTAAGAGATCGATAGGGCGCGGTAGACTCATATAGTGGGCTGCCAGATCGCCCAACTTGAACCCGATCGACTTTTTCCTTTGGGGCTATGTTAAGTCACTGGTATACAGAACGCCTGTGAATAACGTGTAAGAGCTGATGCAACAAATTATTAACAGTTTCGCAATACTAAGAACAAAGGAGGGCATATTTCCAGAGTTCGTCGCAACATTCTGACAAGAATAAATTTGTGTATCGAAATGGAAGGACAACATTTCGAGAACTTATTATAAGAACATCGAGTAATTGTAACATTATGACACGTTGTGTACTTTGTAGTGATTAGCAAAAATGTTAATAATGTAGTTAGTAAATAAATTATGTATTGATGAGTTGAGACTGTGAAAATAGTTAAAGCAGCATTATGTATGAAAATGTTTAAAGTCGTTTTTCTCAGAAACGGTTCATTTTATCGTATCGAAACAAGAGATACTTTTTTTAAGAATTTTTGATGCACTTCAACATGGTGCTACTGAAATTCCTAAGGCGGTAAAAACAAAAAAGTTGTGGCCCATAAATCGAAGGTTAAGGTCAGGTTAGGTTCTTTTGAACTAGACTATTTGCAGCATATTTGGAACGTACATCTACAAGAGCAGTAGTAATACATGTGGAAAATACGAAAGAAATCAAACCACTAATAAAAAAGTTATTCAAGGAAATCTAAAAAAAAATATTTTGTTTGACGCACTGTATCTCCGTTAATATTGAGTTTTCGTGAAAATGCTATAAAACTTTGCGGCCCTAATTTCTTGTGAGGAATCACCTCCTGAAGTCTTGACGCCTCATTTCCGGACACCCTGTATAATCTCATAAAACATGAAGTTCCTTATTGACTTTCGTCCAATTATTTTTATGATAGTAGTTGTGCGATATTTATATCGTGCTAGTATATTATGCAACGAGCGTGGCATAAAATTAATTTTCACATGAATATTAAATTATCGGCACGAAATGATGTAGCAGAGTGTGAAAATAAAAAGTTTGAGCGAGTTTAATATTAGAATGAAATTAACAATATAATCAAGAATTTAACGTGAAATTATAAGTGCCTATCAAATTTTCCCACAGTCGTCTTTAAAAATGCCTGTTTTTTCATTACGATGGTATGCCAAATACGTCATTTTGCACGATTCGCTATGCTAACGAGAAAAAGAGAAAATAACTTAATTTATATGCCCGTTTATATGGCGTATTTATCGGTAGCAGAAAATAGTATATTAAAAAGTATCATAAGACATATTGTTATCAAACGAGATGAAGTTTAGGTAACGAGCCTTGTAGAGGCGAATGCGATAAAATATCTAATGAAACTAGTTTTGGTTTTACCTACTTTCACGTAAATAGCTTAAAATTTAGGAAAACACGCATTATGTTAACATATAATTGATTTAGGGAATTTTGCAATAGTTTATAGCACAAACGTTTTGACATTTCGTATTTAATGTTGATGTTTAATAAGGTTAGTTGTTAATGTTGCTATCTTTTCAAAATAATATATCCGTGTTAGAAACAAGGTCATTATAAACTTAATGCGTTTCGTAATGTCTCATTTCGGCATACACATAGATGATAGTGAATTATGATACAATATCTGAATGTGCCTTATAACAACCCGAAAAATGAGACCCGAAGGGCGAGTTTTCTTATTTTCGTGATCAGTTGTACTGAGGCACTTGGAGGTAGTGTGTTGTACACTATTCTTTGCGCTAACGACATCTATCAACCAACTACGGCAACTTGATATCAAACCTCTACTCCGTTTCATAACAGTACTAGTACCTTTATGAATCATAACGGGTTTGCTGTGAACCATAATCGTGAAATATATCGGAATGCCCACATCAGCATAGTGCAACCTGATTTTATACTTCACAATATTTATATCGAAATAATTTTTAACATAACCTTCATTTCTTCAGTATTAATTTATGGAAAATGAAATAATACGTCTATGAAATTGTTTATCCTGCATGTGTTTTTATTTTTTTAAATAAATTTAGTGTTTTCGTTGTGTATGAAAATGGGTTAGAAATTAGATATTCCTTTTTCTATAAGGCGAAAGTTCTGAATTTCTTCTTAATATATCACAGAATAGTGGATTCTAGCAAAGGATAAAAAAATACATGTAATTAATTTCACACAGTATATTATTAAAATGTAACACTTAAATATATGATCAGATGAAATGCACGGTGTACGGTGTGCGGTATATTTTTAAAATGTCTGATTTCTACACAAGTAGCGTACCTAGTATAGTGTAGTCTTACAAGTGTGTATTAAATAAAATTTACAGTTATTTGTTTGATTTGGGTGTTACTCAGAATATGTGAGATGCTGCCCTCTGATGCAAATTTTATTTACTCTGTCACTACTTTAAGCTGCAATTGTTACAAGGTTAAAATCATAGAAAATCAAGTACTTTTCTACATTAAACTACACATCCACCAGTAATTTTTTTCACTGTTCGAATGAACATTATGCTAACCTAACTTTGTTAGTGAGTACAAAATTAATAAGTTCGCTAGGGTTGCTAACAGAATCATTAACCACAAAAAGATTCTGGAAAATCGTTATTTTGTGCTACTGTTGTTTGCTCACCGGCCATATTGATTATGGTATACAGATGAATTTGCGCAACGAATGTTGGTTGTCATAGAAACAATAAACTAGCAAAATCGTTAAGTTTCATTACAACCCTATGATTGTTATGAGAATGGATAGTAATAAAACAAGCCATTTTCGAAATAAATAAATGATTTGAATTGACAATGGTGGATTATTTTTTATTAAAACAAATTGAGAAACTTTCTAAACTTATTTATTTGATAAATTAGATGGATAAAATTGCGCGATTATTGAATTTTATTGGAGCAATAATGTTTTTGTTTTTTTTCCTAAAATAACCAAATTATATTGTTGTTGCAATAATTGAAGAAAGTATCCTCTGGCTGCAATATTTCCAAATTTTTTTCCAAGAGTTCTCTTTTTGCATTGAATTTGTTGACGAAGTATCAGGTACTACAGATGTCCAAATTTGTATTAGCAAACTGAATTTTATTTTTTAGCGAATTTACATAGTTTTCTACAACCTTAGAGGATCATCATCTATCCTGATGTCTCAGCCCAAGTACATCTACTCCTTTATTTACTAACAATATAGCAGATGGTCTATATGTTCGGTATAAAAGTGTGGACTATCTACATTTAGGAGCTGCATAATCTTCAAAGCCAACGGCTGGGTTTACACATTTTTCTTTCCTATATCGAATCAACGAAATGAAGAATTTTGTTGTTTGTTGATTTTGTTGATATTCAAAAAAATGTTAAGAAAATGAACTTGTCCGTTTCAGTAAATCCTCTGTCTTCAAACCAACAATCGTCAGCTATTTCCCTGTCATAATATCATCAACATTAAATAAATCTAATGTTCGCTTATAACTGAGATTAATCACTTACATGAATGATTAAGTTTCATCGGAAGATGTTTTCACATTTTAAAATGTTGTTAATTTTGTAAAATGGCAAAATTTGTCGTGCTTGTTTAAATGGATGATTATTATTAATATAGAATAATCTAACCACATACTTCCTGGAGATTTCAATATTTTGTTTCATCATACAGAATATGCCATGTGGACTTTCTTATTGGTTTTGGCCATCTTAGAATTAATTCATTTTTCAAAATCATATGCGTATACCTCAATTTTAGCTTATTAGGTACACAAGAATTGTAAGTAACTTCGAAAACTTCTTCAATTTCAAATTCGCTAATGATCTTCCTGATATCACTTTCACAATTCACCATTATTAACAAAACTTTTATGACAAATCTCGAAAAATTTAAACACAATTACAAAAACTAACGATAAACGTTAAGAGCAACAAAAGTTTGCAAAATTTTACACACAACAATCAGATTTTATTTTAATTTTATGCAACCATAGTATTCTATCTATCCTCGATCAAAACTAAGCGATTATTGGTTTGCTATGCAATATATTTAACGCACAGTTCTTGTTGTGAGGATACCGTAGATATACAATCAGAATCTTATTTTGTAATAAATCAATGGCGCAGGAAATATATGACACTTCAATTATTAAATACTTTACTATAGCAGGTCTCATAGACTTTTAACAACTCGGTTCTTCGGGTCTCTTTTTTCTAACTTTTTCTCGTTTACCGATCTTTTGCCGTAATATACTATTTCGATGCACTATCTTAACAACTACTATATTTTATGTAATTTACAGCATTCCACTCTTGACCAACCGATTAGCCGACCTAGATGACATTTTAAGCGCATCATTTATAGAAATATAAAAGTTATATGGATTATGTGTAATGAGTTCGAAGCCAGTGTATAACAACCACACCAAATGTGAATTCGCGACTTGTTTGAAACTTTGCACGCATATACTATGGACAAAAATAATTGACTCGTATTTTTTTATCAGCAACCGAAGCTATTCAAGCAGTGAAATCGGTTCTCAAAGTTGTGAAAATTCGTGTTTTCGAAATATTTCGAAAACGGAGACATAGAAAAACTTTTAATTATTGCTATCATTTATTTTTCAACAGCTTTCTATTAATGTATACATTACCTCAGTGGCATAACAAATTAGAGGGCATTAGAGTAAAGTTAGGGATAAAATACCCTATACGTTCAGAATATATCATCTAATTAAAGATTTGATTATTTGATTCGTAAAGTACGTTAAAAAATCTTAGTTTAGTGGTTATGATGATTGTTGTAACCCTACATATAAGGGTTGTACAAAAATAAACGGTTTCTTTGTAAACTGCATATTTTATGATAATAAAGTACACTAAATTCGTCTGTTTAACAAATGTATCTTATGTTCCAATAGGAAAGGTCTATTGAATACTTTCATTGCATAAACAACAAAACGCATTTAAAATTGGGTTGAAAACACAATTCGTTAAATATTAAAAAACGAGTAAAATTTGCAATATTTGAACTAACTGCAATTTAGAAACCTTAATTGCGCTATCTATCAATGGTAATAATGATTTATAGTAGTATTTTTGAAGCTTGTGGGGAAAGTAAAATAAGCATGAGACCTTACAAATCTTTATTGTGAATTAGTATGGAGTTCAAATGTGTTCTGTAGTTAATTATACTTTGCTATACATGGTTGGTTGTTTTACTAGTTGCTTGTCAAAAAAAAAGACGGAAAAAGCTCCTAATGTAAACAGGTAGCCTTGCTTATAATGAAAACGAATTATCAAGGTGCAAGTTAAGGGTTGGAATTTTCACAATAGTAATGGTCTTCAAATAAATGTTATAAACAAAGTGGCTTCCTACACCATCTACATTTAGCACGTGCCTGACATACACTACACTGTAGATTTGTATCAGTATCGGTTTAAAAAATACATATTCCACCAGTTTAATAAACTGTGCAGGACGTTGATCTATATTTCAGCTTTGGACAAGTATCGCTAAAGAGCATGGCTGACAGTTGATTATGCGTTAATGACTGCATTTTTATAATATTTGTTATTGGAGTTTAATTTCGGTATCCTGTACCATGATTAAATTAGATAACGTCGATACATAAGTTTTCCAAAAATGAAACCCATAAACATGGAGAGGTTGCAAATATCCTATAGCTTTAGACGGGATAGATAATAACTTAACTTCCTTATCTACAGGTATGATATCCGATATAGTGGCAGGGCATTAGCCACTCCAATAATCCACCAGCAAGAAAATTTTTTTAGTACTTTTAGCTAAATATCCATTTTGAAACCAGTCTTTAAAGAGTTCTTGGTTAATTTTTCCCTTTTAGATTTGAAAACATAGACATTCTTTGCTTTAAACAGTGATTGCTTTACTCTTGAGCCTACTATACCTGCAGATTCTTGTAACATTAGCAACAGTTGTGTCAGCAACTCACCATCAGCAGAAATAGTAGATTCGATTGTATAGCTGTGCGTTACAGCTGACAATGATTACACAACTGCGTTAATTGATTTTGAACCTTTGTAATACAACGTTCTGCTGATATGGAATTCCAAATTAAGACCGCTTTGATCTGAATTAAACACATTTTGAAGGGCAAAAATAACCGTATGAGACTTTATTTCTCCAATTAACATTTCACACGTTTGTTGTATATTGTATAATTCTTTTTGCTCTGATTTCATAATAAATTTTGTTATTCTTCATGAAATTATATCAAATCTTTTCTTATAGTTAAGCAACCATGAATTTGGGGATTTAAAATCCGATATTTCTACTAAACCTTTGGTTTCAATTGCCCATTGTCGAAGAGTTATGTCGTGAACTATTACTCCTCTTTCGTTAAAATTTGTCCAGACATATTCATTGATAAACTTTAATTTGTCGTGCCTAGTTTCACGTTTCTTTAGTTGCTTTTCCCATCTATGCAATTGGTTTACCTGATTTACCCGTTTAAAACGGTTACGAACAATTTCTAGGTATTTTCGTTTGGTTTTACTGGTTTTTCAACAACCTTTTTTCAATAATATTTTTTTCGCCGTATGAACATGGCAATTGGTCTTTTGATTTCTTATTATCGCCAGATATAGTATTCTCTTTATCATCGTCATCATCAAGATGAAAGTCTTCATTATCTTCTCCAAAATTGCGCTCAACTGTATAATCTAATTGCAGTATAGTATCATGAATAACAGTGAATAAGCTATCTTCGTTTGCTCTATCAATTATGTCTTTAAATACCTCATGCAGTTCGGTTTCTTGCTCCATTATGGGGTTTGAAATGAAATTACTTACTTGAAAAGTCGTCATTGGGATATGCATTACATTTGCCAATTTGATATGTACCATGTTAGAAACTAATAGTGGGCCTGGTACAAAGTTACAACACTATTACAGATACTACCATTAAACTAAAATAATTACTTCACAGGCTTTCCTGGAGGATCTTTTGGATCGAGCCTTTTTAGGAAACGCAGTTGAACGCTTCATTGGCAGTTATTTAAAAACTGTTTATTTCCACGTTTAAGATACCGTAGACTTGAACCCAGCAGTTGAAATTATTTTCAGTTATCAATAAAAAATCGTAAATTATTATGAAGACATTTAATTTGGTTAAGCACCTATAGGAAGCACTTCAAGAATAATATACTTTTTGATGATTGACGTAAAGATTAAAATATATCATACATTATTTTCATCGCATGGTTTCACTTGTATAAATTTTGTATATGACTTTGTGGCAAAAGTAATTTAAATTTAACTTATACGATTACATAGTGTAGAAATCTTGAAAAATTGCACAATATCGCGCATTTGCTAATTGTAAACGATCAAAATGAAATGTATGTCTAATAATGAGGGTAACTTCTATAATTAACGTAAAATATTTTATAAAATAAATTATTTACATCACTACATTGATTTATTCTGTTATTTGTAATTATATAAACAATTCACATTTTAAACATTATTATTAAAACCACCTACACATGCGTAATTTAAACATATACTGTTAATTATATTTGTGTGTTGCTATTTTTGTAATAGAAGTGTACAATAGACGTTTGACAACAAAATATAGATATATGTTAAACAGGCGAATTTAGTGTAGTTTACCGTCATAAAACGTGCGACTTACAAAGAAATCATTTATTTTGTACTATACTTATATGTAGGGGTACAACTTCCATGAAAAACACTTTCCTTAGACTTTTCGAATCTGTAATTAGTGTTTCAATTAGATGATATATTGAATGTATGTGGAGTATTTTACCTCTAATTTTACTCCAATACTTCCCAATTTGGTACGCCACAGGGATGACATACACATTAATGGAAAGCTCTTCAAAATAAAGGGTAGTGGAACTGAAAGTTTTTTCTATCTGTCCTCATTTTTAAAGTATTCCAAAAAAAAGAATTTTCACCCCAATTTTGAGAGCAGATTTCACCGTTTAAATAGCTTCGATTGTCGATATAAAAAATACGCGTCAATTATATTTGTCTATAGTATATGTGTAGTTCTCTAGTAAATCTGAACTATTTTATTTTACTTCGTTATAAAATGATTTCATTGATAAATTTTAAAATATGTGAACCGATTTCATGTGACTCAAAATCGTAATACGGTATACTTAAAATTTTGACCAATACTATCGTATATCAGTAAAGTTAAAGACTCGGACCATTCAACGATGTATTATTACTATGTGGTGTCGTAATTAGCGTTAAAATTTTTGTTAAGATGCCTTCTTAAATGGAGGCTAACTTACTAAATTGATAGCTTATTAATAATATGAAAACAACTTGAAAGTATCTTCATTATTTTGTCAGTAAAAAAGAAAAACTGAAAATAAATCATATTA
>JAHWXV010112716.1:0-18694 GCA_024586415.1 Phrixothrix hirtus
GTAAACCATTGAAGAGAAACTAGTACCTGAATTGACTCATATTTGAAATCTTACTTCATATGAATGTCATTTTCTGACGAGCCTTATTCTTTTGTGATTACGACTGTATATATATATGGAACCAGACTATTCATATGTACAAAAACTATATCCATTTCAAACTGGGAACTTACTTTTGAATAACCTTATACATATAGTTCATGGACTTGTTGCTTTCAACCGTTTTATAGGTTTTTCTACTTTATAATTAGTGCGAATACCATTGTCGTTACAGTAATTTCTAAGACAAATGATACTAGAAATAGTTTCCTGAAAGTGGACAGAAAAGCTGGTAATCAATCAAATTACTACCTGGTATAGTAGTTGGAAATTTGAAACTTTACGATACACTAACTTGTTAGCAATATAAATTATAAAGTTTAATTAACAGAGTTTCATAAAACAAGGTATGGCGAAAATGGTAACCTATTATAACACAATGGGGAATATTAATTTCATATAACATACCTTTAAAGATTGAACATTAAATATAAATAATATTTTGATAGGGGATGCGCAAAAAATCTCGGAATTTTCAATTTAGGACAGGTATTTTAAAGTGTATTGACAGCGAAAAGGCTGATATTTTGATATAATCATGAAAACTCTTCAGTAGTAGTTCCCCAATATTATGTTTCCCAGATTCAAACAAAGATAAGTTATCAATGATTAATGAGAAACAATGGGAGGTTAGTTTAAAACTTCCTCAAGTTGTATAATAATTGGAAATTGATTCGTATAAATCGTTTGAGTACCTTATAACAATAAACTGAATTTGTTCTCACGCTTTTTCTCATTTGACATTATTACATATTTTTGGAAACAGTAATATTTCCAAAATTTTCTAAAATAATATTAAATAATAAATCAGATGAAAAGTTAATCAATCTTCATGACATCTCTTCATAACTTAATAATTTAGAAACTGTGAAAACCTGTTCTGTATATACACCAATGCGTTCCATAAAATTACAGATTAATAACAACGCCATATAATATATTAGCACTTAGAATCATAACTTAATGTAATATTTTCAAAACTTAGCACAAATAGATGCACTACATTTTGAATGAAGTAACTCAATTCGTCATATAAAAAAGGAATATTTGTTAAAACAGAAATATCGCATTTATGTAATCAATCAAAACTACTGGCTATAAACGTAAGAATAAAGGAGTTATAAATGTTCGCACTTTTAATAAATATAGTTGACGCTATATCTTAAAATTTTTGTTATTAAATGCATTAATTAAATATCTATAGATGAAGATATCTTTAAGTAAAAAGTGATTGAAGTTTATTGGAATACTAAAATGTCTAAAGTCAAAAGGGACATGCACTCAAATCGTAAAAATGAACACAAATTTCATTGCAAGTTTGAAACTTGGGATTCTAAGCAAAAATATTATAGTTTCAAATCATTTCTGAAATCAAAAATGAATATTTCAGCTATTCATAAATGACACATAGCTTAAATCAAAATTTCCTTGCACAAATTGTAAACAAACTTCTAAATTCTAGTATTTAATGCCTTTCCAAAATGTGACAAAGAAATTATATTTAACTTTAAACCAAATCTCTCATCCGGTGATATTCTCAAAATATCGATCACTACGATACATCTACGATATTAATTCTGTGCCAAATAAAAACCACTTGAAAGGTTTAAATCACTTATATTTTCTTTCTTTTCAGTCTTGAACACATTACTGAGAAAATCAAAAATAAAGGTTGTAGGCAATTCGAGCATTCTGTCAGTCACTGTAATAAACATTACCAACTGACTCGTGCATTAAAATTTAGCAAATATGTTCCAATGAACATGTTCTGGAAAATTATCAGTATACCAGCTACATCGGATTAAAGCTTCTCCTACCATTTCTGTAATAGCGCTTTCAAGACTTTAAAATTTGGCACAGCATTTATTTAATATGAGCTTCTCTTTTAGCATTTTCATACTGTAAGCATCTTATCCAGTGATGTAGATATAGAGGTACAATACATTTTTGACTAACTTTATATCGCCTTACAACCTACTGGTTAATTCTGGCAAGTACTATTCTTTAATTATTATTGTTAAATATGACGTTTTCACGGAAAAATCATTGAGTATATTGACACTTTGAAATTCATTATACAAAGAAACTTTATTGTGTAGACCTAACTAACAGTCAGTAAATGAATCACTGTGTATAGGGTGTATAAATAGTACTTATTATTTCTAGTATATCTTGAATATTTTTCTACAGCGAATATTTGCGACACCCTGTTAGGTACTTTGGTTCTTAGTATATGATTAAAATGAATACTCTGCTTTTTCCTCAAAGGAAATATCCATGAAAGCCTTAAAATTGTTGTACGTCGTCCTATTACGAATTTTGTGAATGGTTTTGCGACACTTTTTTTTAATTGGTGATTACTTTCTCTTATCAACAAGTATAGAGAAAATTGTCTTCTCTCAAAATTGTCGATGTCGAATTTTTAGCGGAAATATATGCTTTCAGATCCCCTGAACTTGATAACAAGTTTTTAGAAATTGGTTTGTGCATTTGTCAGTATGCGTTCAAATGCGCACGCGCGTTCGCCTGCACGCACGTACATGAATACTGTATGTGTGTGTGTATCGTGCATGCGGGTGCTTGTGCGTACATGCATGCGTGCGTGCGTGTGTGTGTCCTTGTCAATATATCCCTAAAACTAATGTTGTAGAAAATAAAACTTTATATTCGCGTTTGTTACCTTTCTGGTAGGTCCTAGTAATAATTAAATAACCGGAGGTGCCACTTTATTCCTGCTATTTTTAGATTTTTTGCAATTTTCCCAAAAACGGCTATAACCAGTCTTTTAATCTTGCCCTTTTTATTACGCCCTTTTGCGCGTTGTAATCAGTTTCTATCATAAAATTGGATGAACCAAGTTATCAAGGGAACTCTATGTAGTGAAACAGCTTGTTGTGTATTCAGCTAATTAGATAGGTATTCGTTGCCATTAGTATTCACAAAATAAATACAAATTAATATATTAATGTTGTGTGTGCATTATGCAATATCCATTTACCTAGCATTTAAATCTGTAAATTGCTTTTGTTTTAAATTAACTTAAATTTAATTATAAAATTATGGTACATGTATAGAGTGAACTATAAATAGATGAACTGTTTAAATTTTTAAATTAGTTTTCGTGTTTACAGTGTAGGTGTATAGGAAAGTAACTAGCGTGAATGAATAACTTCAAATTATATTTAAAGTGGGTAAGAAAAATCATGTACTGTCTCGCTCTAAACTTTAATAGTTAAAGGTTAATCAATGCTATCCATTTGTGAATAAAGTCACAGCCTCTGGTTAGTCAACCACGATCTCTTTCTTTATATTTACACACGTTTAGTGTGGTGAAGAAAGGCCCAAGTTTTTTCAATACTGAAGCAGTTATGGAAGACTTGTTCATTTAATTTAATGAACAATTAGATATTCTATATCTACTTTGGTTGATGTCAGTTACGGTTTTTCGAGAGATCGCCATATTCCCAAAGTCAAACAGATTGAGTTATAAAAATTGACGAAACCTTTAAATTTTGTTAAAATTTGACAATATTTCATTCCATAAGTCGTTTTTGTTATATATTTGCAAGTAGCTAATTTTATAACATGCAAAATATTCAGAATCATTATAATGGGACCTGAGCTACAAGATAGTCTTCAGATTACAATTGTAAAATACAACTATCTTTAAATTTTGAATTATATTCTCTATATATGGACTATATCAAGTACTTAGTAAATTTAACCGGATTCAACACATATGTTAATCGATAGATTTTACCAGAGATCATTTCAGAACGTAAAACATGCTTTTAAACTCTTCCAAATATAGATTAAGGTTTTGATCTTATTAAATCAATTCATTTATCTATATAGAAAATATGCAAAAATAATTGGCGATGCAAATTTCAGTACGTTATTTTTCTATTCAGACGTTTCGGACGATCAAAGTTAATTACTGTTATCAAAAGCATGATTTGAACTGTAAATAACAATATGAGTGGATACAGATGAAGTTCACTAAAATAGTAGAAAGGTAAAACAAATTAAATTTTGTTTGAATTATATCTTCGACGATGTAGACAATAGAGAGAAGCTTATGAGAGCTAGAAATGTGAGCAGTGTGATGATTTTGACTAATGTGTATATTGGAATTTTATGAAGAAATCACGTATAACGATATGTATCTTTCATTTTAATAAATCTTGTGTACTATACTGTAGTGCTTAATATTTTCTTTAGGCACGCCTCGACCTTTCAACCTGAGAAAATTGATATGTTACGTAGAGGAAATTTGTAAATTGTTAGGGAGTATTAATAGTATTTTAGGAACTATATTAGGCAAAGATATAGACCAATCAAGTACAGATTTGGAAAGTATATTTTCAGATAGAGTCACTGATAAAGATAATTTATTAAGAACTTTTCATTCAAACATAAAAATATGATTTGAAAACAGCGGCAACTTTACTGCCCCATATAACCGAATCGGAAGATAAGATTAAACATCTAATTGATTCTATTGAATTTCACGATAGTCTACTAGATAAGGAGTATAAAGCATTATTAATATGATATGCTTTAAAAACAAAATTAAAGATTTCAGCAAAATTATGGTTGAATAAAGTATATGAATCTAATACATCACTAATAAAACACTTGAGAAAACGTTGTATTTCTAAACCATCTGCTACAGCGATTTCCCAAAACCTAGCTCATGCCACATAAAGTCAAAAGCCAATAAACAAATTTGGTAAGGAGATATAAAAGTTAATGATACAGTTAACGATAGCACATGCAACAGATACTGAGACGGACATAGTAGAAAGGTTACAAAAGGTAAATGAGAAATTGGCAATAGATACTTTCGCGAAAGCGGTAAACTAAAGAAGAATAGGAATAATAGTGAAAGCAAAGAATTATGGGAGGTTAAAGGAAGTTATTGTAGTTGCAAATGAAAAGTGCATGAAACCAAATTTGACAAATAATTCAGTTTATTGGACATATGGAAACAAAACACAGAACTAGAGATATGAAGCGAACAAAAAGAATTGTTACAGTAACTGTGCGAAATATTATAATAGTCCAATGCAATTTAGCCATAAATATTAGAACAAAGCAAATCTTGCAGGAAGTGAACACGACCGTCGCATAAAAGTAAGTCGCACACACAATTATGCAAACAAAATGAAACCTAACAGAGTAAGTAGTTCGCAGCCAACAAATTATAAAGGAAATAATACACGGAGAAATCACTTTAGAAATGAAAAACGATATCCGAATCAAAACGCGGAGAGAGATGAGAAGCATGAAGAAAAGCAATCAAACGGTTATGGAAAAAACCAATTAGGGACATTATTTAGAGGCTAAAGAATTAATGCGCCATAAAAAACCGATAATATTAGAGGTAGATAGATTAGATTTTATTACGGTAGAATATGGTAGCAAAACATGTAATTTATTATTAGACAGCAAAAAAATATGGTATTTGCGGTTCTATATTATCGTATGTAGAAGCTAGCATTAACTTAAAAATACAAAAAGTTTGTGTAGAGCATAGATTCATAACTATAAATGAATCCAGAAAAGGAATCCAAGGAGTGATAGGAACCGATCTTTTATCATATATTTAGCAAATATCAACTTTGAATCCTTTAAATTTTCATGCACTTATCGAAATCAAATAGTATATAATCCGATACATACTGCAAATGTAACACAACTATTCCGGCGAGATGGGAAATTATAAAGCAATGTTGGACTGATGAAAGGAATGAAAGCATTGTCGTATCAAACGAATTATGCGAAGGAGTATATATCTCAGGAGTTTTTGAAAAATCGAATAAAAATCTCATACCTGTAAAAGTCTAAATGTGAGAAACAAGGTCGTTGATTTAAGGAATTTTAAACCGGTTGTCGAATCATTAAACGAGTATCAAATATGTAATTTAACAAACAGAAAATTCAGCACTGTCAAAAGTGAATAAACTTTTATTGAAACTGAAGTTACATCATTTAGGAAAAATGGACATATGTCTATTCAAACGATATGTACGAAATACTCGCTAGCGCCGAAAGCCAAAATTCGTAAGCCACTGCAGGAAATGCTCAATGAAGGTATCATAGAAGAAGCAAAATCTAAATGGCCATCATCACTATTAATCATACAAAAAAGGGCAGATAATCCAAATGAGCTAAAATATAGAGTCGTTATGATTATGAAATAAGCAAATCGAAAACGAAAAATTTCCGCTACCATGTATTCCGGAAATTTTAGTTAAGCTTTCAAGTGTCATCTATTTTTCTTAACTAGATTTAGCACAAGGTTATTATCAAATAGAATTAGAACGGAAAATTAGACCTTGTACTGGATTAACAGCAGATAGAGGACAATTACAAATGCCGAGATGACCTATGGGGTTGAAAATAAATCCAAGCGCCTTTAGTAGAGCTATGACAGTAGCTATGGTAAGATTAACCTACAAAAGTTGTATTATATATCTAGGTGATTTAAATGCTTTTGGGAATACACTAGAAATTCATGAGAAAGCTATTAATTCTATAGTATACCGATATTTCATCGAATAATGAATTTATCTTAAAAACAGATGCATTAGCAATAGCGCTGGGAATAGTTCTAACATATAATAATATCAAAGCAGTAACCTATGCAATCAGAATGTAGAACAAAGCTGAACGAGACTACACTAGAGAAGCAGTTATTGGGAATAATTTAGTCAGTAACACATTCTAATCATATCTATATAGCAGAAAATTTATCATTTGTACAGAGCACAAAGCATTAAGATACCTTTTTAGGATGGCAAATCCCTCTAGTAGATTAACTAAATTTAGATTAGCCTTAGTGGAATACGATTTCATTGTAAGACATATAAGGGGGAAAGATAATGTAGAAGCGGATGAATTACCTGGAAGGGAAATTTCATGAACTAAACTAAAGGAAATGAATGAGTCGGTAAACCAAATAATGTCTATCTTAACACGACAACAGAGGAATGATGAAAGGTAAAAACCCGACAAAACGAAGTTAACAGAAGTTTCAGGCAAAAGAATTGATCACCCTGGCGTATTGGAACTCCTAAACACACCGGAAAGTACAATATAATTGAAATCCATTTTAGAAGAGGAATTTGAGAAATATTTACATAAAGACACGTTAGAATGTAGAATTAACGAGTATGTTTATGACAAGAATCTGTAGATAATATTTGAAAAGAAGAAACTTCATCGTCATTATCACTACGTAAAAGGGCGAGAGACCTAGAAAGTATTTATAAAAAGTATAATATAAAGCAACTAGTTCACTAAAGAATGAAAATTGCGCAGTAATTATGGATAAGGTGATAAAGTTAAGTCAAGGAAGAAAGCAAACGATTCAAACGAACGAGGTATAAAAGTTTCAGTTATAATTAAAGGAAAAATAATTACGAATAAAGACGAGTCAAATTAATTTAAATGATTTTCATTTGTAGCCAAGTCAAGGTCATGCAAGTATGAATCGGATGTATTAAAATGTTAAGAAATATAGTTTTAGGCCAAACTTAAAGACAGACAACGAAAAATTTGTAAAGTTTTGTGATGAGTGCCAACGTTATAAGCATTCGAAACATATGGTGGAACCACTAAGCATTACAACAACAATAAATCAATATTAGGGAAGATAAATCTGGACTTAATAGGACCGTTAGAGAAAGATGCTAAAGGATATCGATGCATTCTAACGCTACAATGTAATTTAAGTAAATACGTGGAAAGCTATCCTCTACACAACAAATAAACGACAACGATTGCGCAATCGTTTGTCGAAAACTTTATTTTGCGATACCGTGTTCCTACGGAAATAATCATCGACCATGGAACAGTATTCCTATCCTCAGTATTTAGACAAGCTTGTATACTACTTTAGGTCTAACAATTATAAGCTACGGCGTATCACCATCAAACTTTAGGTGCATTAGAAAATACCCACAAACACTTGGAAGTTTATTTGAGGATGCAATCAGCCAAACACCCAAAGTCATGGAGTTCTTGGATACCAGATTGGTGTTTTTCTTATAATAACGCAATACACATAGAAACAAAGTATGTGCCACATGAATTAGTTTTTGGTAAACCGAGAAGTCTACCAAGCAATATTTTGAATAAGATGAACCCAATGTATAATTTTGATAACTATCCGATAGAGTTAAAATATAGATTGAAATAAGCATGGCATGATGCAAGGGAAAATTTACTAGCATCTAAATAGAAACGAAAAGTACAGTTCGACTTACGATATATAGGAGATAAGATATTACTAAACAATGATGTAACGAGTAAGTTAAATACTTTATATACAAGCCTTTATACAGTGATAAACCTAAAAGCGCCAAATATTGTAATAAACAGTCACAAAAACAAACAACCTATGGTGCACAAGAATAGAGTGAAACATTACTATGAGCGCGAAAATTAGTAACACGAAAAAAACTTCGTAGAAAAAAATTCTATTTCTTAAGCCACAGAGGAGGTGCAGTGCAACAAACCCTAAAAGGGTTAACCAATTGTATAAGTTAAAATAGGTTAATATTAATAACCCAGACTAGATAATTTTACAACATCAATGGTTAAACTTGCGGGCTTTGCATTAGTGCGATTCATTAAATTTATATCGATCTCAATTTCATTCTGACAGTTAACTTGGATACAATAAGATTAGAACAAATATATTCTGTCAATACGTCTGATGGAATAGATATACAACCTGTTAATTAATATTTAGTGCGAATTAAGGTTTTTAATATATAATTGTGTTGAACAGTTAGATTTATTCCGTGATTTACTTCCTAAGCGTCCAAAGTTAACATGATATTGCAGAATATGGGCACTCTACGATCAACACAAATCACATACCCCAGGCGTAAACGTTAACATACCAATTTTATACAGAATTATGTCAATATCGTGATAATTAATAAATCATCATTGGTCAGTTATAATCTTAGAAGTTACTAGATTGCAATTAAAGGGACTGTCAGCTAGTGATCTTAGTAGTATAAAATAAACAGTTCTGAGTCTATTTAACAACCATAAACTTATATACACTACGAATAGAATGCTTTCCGCTAAAGTTACTGATTTAATCTAGCTAAAAATGAAAAATGAAAAATAGAAGATATAGAAGATACTGGAAGATAGTTCTTTACTCACAAAAATTAAATGCGTTACAATAATATTTGTATCATTTGGTTACCGAAAGCGTTTCCTCAATTCACTTTATTGCTTTCAATTTTGTAACCAAATATTATTAAAATTACCTATGTATAATACATATTAAAATATATAATCAAGTCACAATATAAAACTGAAATAGAAGAAAAAGTAATATGCGATTTATGCCTGACTTCCACTATATAAATGTTAATACATTATAAATACAAACATTTTAGTGTTGTAAGTTACAATAAGTTAATTAGTATGTGAAATCATACAATGTTAGTTGGTTTTGACTATGTAATTGATTTACTAAGAATTATTTGGTTGATCGAGCGGCTATTCAATTAAATTGGGGCCAACTAACTTCCTTTGCTGTTGCTGTAACCTAAGGCTCAAATGACGCTTACTACAAGAACAATTAGATACACTTTACCTTCTTAGGGTTTATTGTTAAAATCAAGCATGGTTATTTTACTTAAAAAAATGCAGAAGTCATGTAATTATTAAATACGAAATAAAACTATACCATTTGGATGTGCTACATAATAAAACAAAACAATAAAATAATAAAAGAATGAATGCACTTGATTAAATTGTGTGATATTAAAGGTATTTAATTTACGGCTTAGGTGTTTTCGGTTTACAAAAACGAAATTTTATATATTTACAGAAAATGAAATATTTGGTACTAAAAGATTTACTAGAGAATTAATTAAAATTGTCTAAATGTTAATGAATATTTTTAAAATTTTGCGTTGCGCATCGCTCCCGAATTTGAGTTAATTTATTTGAATTGCAAACTAACCTTCGTATTGTAGTGGCAGTTCTCTGGTGCATTCAATTTACACGCTGTTTGCTTCGCAAACTGAATGGCGTGGAAACTAATTTCCTTAATTAAGATCGGATTTCTATTTAATCAGCCTTTTCACGGATTTTAACACAAATGGCTTCTGTATTTATGTGTGAACACGGGTATATTCTTCACATCAATCTATACAGTGGGGTTATCCATTAACCATGTCGACTGCTTTCTAAATTCTTGGTTGACATTCGATATGGAATACGGTATTTTAAAAATGTAATGGAAAACGGAAGTACCATTATTAACGCCAAGCTCTTTAGGTGTAGAAGTAGTTCTTGATGGATTAAAACCTTCCCAAGCAGCACTTTTAGTTTTTCACACGTATTAGCAACTCCTAAGTTGACTTCAAGGTGTTTGGCTACTATCAATTTCAACCATCCTAAAGCGTTCCTATAATGTATTTGTCACTAAAATAGGGAATAGCACTTACATGAATATTACTTGTTTACCACCGTTGCAATTACGTTTCTCTAACTATAGTTTTATTTGTTAATTCCATTACAGTTTTATCGCTGAAACTTGTAATTACTTTTCTGCCTTCTTATGATGCTGTTTTTATCTTACTCAAAAAATTTTGTAAGCGTATTATATTACTATCGTTTTCTATAGAACTTAGCATGAGGTTACAAGGACTGTAACAAACAGTAGATATGAATGTATACTTCTATAGTAATCGAAAAGGTATCATACGTGCGTAACATGCACAATACCCCTAAATAGAAATGAATGCCTGTTTTTTGATAAATGTGATTATGATACCACCATAAAATACTCGCGCCTCGAGGAATATTAGTATTTATAAAAATAAACATTGCAAAAATTATATTAAAAAACCACTGAAGTATTTTGAGTGAAGATATACAACATATTTTCACGTAAGTTGTAGATATAAAGTATCTGAAGCAAAAATAAATAAAATATTCACAAGATGACGTTATTGATTGATTAGTATTAACAAGTTCGATAAAATATGGCGATGTTCACGTATATACTATGACGTTAAATTCTTTTGTCATTTTAACGTTATTGGAACTTGTGCTTCAAGTAGCAAGGCACTTAATTTATAGTCGTGAATAATAACAACTAAAACTTTACAAAAAATTGACAAATGACTTTAAGAAGCTATTTCTTTCGAGGTACTAATTAAGTATTAAAGACAGTTATTACTACTTACATTTTTACTATAAGTTAACATTTATTAATAGTAGCTATGAATTGTTTTTATTACGTTGCAGCAGCTTCTAACGCTACTGAAACGTATAATCCTAGTTAATAATTATAAATGATAAATTTTAGAATATTTTGACTGGCCCAAACGTGAATCAGGTAATTTTCACATTAAAATTTAAATATATGTAACAGCTCGGTAATATTTACTGCGGTAAAGTAAATATAACTCCAATGCCCGCTATAATTACTTAAAGTGCTACTTGGGTTGTCCGTCAATTACTGGTATCATGAAAATCTGACCCGGAATGAAACTCAGTACCTCATTACCATAGCTATGTATTTAAAGTTGGTATTAATGAGGGCTCATAATTATATTTTATATCTAATTGGAATGTTTCATCCATATTATTTGACAAAAATTGAAAGAAATTCTGATGAATAAAAATTGCGGTAGTAGTAGTTATGCTATGCCGATTCTCGAGCAAAACGTGATATAACCCCTCTTTTGAAGTTTGGGGTCCATCTTGTGGGAGGAGTCGGTGGCGGTCATTTTGTGGGAGAAGTCAGTGTCGGCAATTTTGTGGGCGGGCAGGTGGAGTGGAGGCAGTTGGTCATATTATGAGTGAGTGGTAGCCATTTTGTAGCAAAAGTCAGTCATTTTGTGAACGGGCCATTTTTCGTGATGGGTGGGAGGAGTCGGCCATTTTGAGGCTCGGCGGCGCATACGCAGGATTGAAGAATTCGAACTTGACCTAAATAATATGTACATCTTCTTACCACACAATTAGCATGCGAAATATTTTCTTATCATCCAGATAGGAAATGTGTCAGATTTATATGTAATTGCCATGAAAAAAGCCGATTACCTCATTTCTTACCAGAGTAGCAGGAAATGTATTGAGATTATCATACGTAAGCATTTTCTTATCGGACAGGAAGTGGGTCACATTTATAATTAGCCGATAACTTCATTTCTGATCAATCAGAGTAGCGGGAAATGCAATGAAATTTACATGCGTAAGCATTTTCCTTATCAGACTGGAATTGGGTAGTAGTTACAGTTAGCAATTAAAAGTATTATTAGTGCAGTGTATTGGCTGACGTGTACATGACCGTATCATATGTGTGAAAATAATTTATATGGCACGAATATTCAAGAAGAAGAAAGTAAAATACCTAGAACATTGTCACCATTACAGCTTATCGAAAATTACTTGGAGTATCGATATCAATTGGCTACAGAGGAAAACCTAATAAACGCTTCAAGACTTTAGTTTGGAATAGGTGACTAACTTCACAAAATATACATCGAAATTGGATATAGTATCTACTTCGATTTAAAACAAAATGTTAAATTAAGTTGTGTGGACTGTTATGCACGGGGATCTTCGACTCGTGATGATGTGATAGCACTATCTGTTGAAGAATGGCAAAATCTTCTAATTAGAGAAGTTTACATACAATATAAATTCTTTAAGTCGAATGAGTTAGCATCTGTATGAGGGGAAAAATGCAGACAACTTGATGATAATTATTTTATACTTGACGAATATTTAGACAGTAATCGTATTGTCACTTATAACTTTGAATTTGAGTTCAATACATGATCCTTCATAAAAAGTCTAATAATTAGACATTATCAGTACAACTACATTCATTTCGATGAAAGTGTTGCAAGCGAATTGTTCGCATTAAAAGGTATTATTAACTACAAGATTAAATTATTGAACGAATTGAATTTATACAGTTACAACAATAATAGTATTATTACTAATTTTGTTAATACCAACTTGGATTTAGCTACATTAAAAAACAACGTGAACCGTTTTCAGTGTGAAAATCGTTTCATTACGTTTGTTCGCAACTATTTATACCAGACTGAATCATCGCAGTTAAACTTAGCAATCTTTACTATATTAAAGTACAATAAAAGTTTGATTTTACAACTTCTTAACAATTACCTCATCCGCAGTTGCCAAAATAGTAATAACAAGGATGACATCTAATAGATATAACAATGAACAATTAAGTAGATGTAAAAATGCAGCGGGAACTACGGCTAAATATATTTTTAGAGTAACTAAGAGCTCTTAAGCACAGGATAATAATGTATGATTTGTATAATAAATTTGATAATAGTTTACATATGACTCTTAAGCATAGCATTCACGATTTATGTAAGAAATTTGATAAAAGTTATATATGTGATGCTTGGTTTGTTATCTAATAGATATATAATACGTGTAAGAATAATATATATATATATACTTTGTGCAAAAGTATAGAATAATAAAGGATATGATCTGTAGAAGGCATTTTAATTTTTTCAAAGCTTATAGGTTGATGATATCTATATATAGTGATCAGTGATGCAGCAAAATCGGAAATGCTATATAAGTACATTTATGTGAGCTTTTATTACATCTGCTAAATTTGTCATCAAAACCATCAGCATAATATAGGCTCTGCATAACTATCAAGTTATATATTTTTGTTAAGATACGATGGAAGAACACTGAAACATTTGTTTTTCACTTTTCTTCAACATAACGGTAATAGATAATTGATTTTGTTGTTCAAATCATGGAATTTGCTCCATAGGCATCGGGAAAGTTTAGGTTTGCGATGGATTCCGCATCAGGATATGATGTACGCTGATGTAACCGCCCACGCAAAACACACGTCGTTTTTACATTAACGCAAGCATGCTTCTAAGGTGACTGTTTAACATGCTTAGATCCAGGAATGCATACATCAAAAGTGCAAAAATACCTTCGCTTTAGATAGATATACCACGAGACGTATTGCTTCTTCAGTGTGATTTTACATACATAATTTTTATATCAAAAATGCCTTACCACCTTCGCTTTAGATAGATATACCACGTGACCTATTGCTTTTCGATATGTTGAAATAGCTGGATTATAGTCTAGAGAACCTTTACAAAGGACTTAAGTTACATAGATACATCGGTAATCCGAGCTAGTAAGCCTCGTTATTGTATCTGTTTCTCCGTTCAGACGCATTTAAAATTCCCCCAAATCTAAGGACAGACTTCGAACATACCCTATAACCTCGTGACATATTTCCGAGGAGTCCCTAGAATCTGCTTTGTAACTAAATATAGTGACCTTTTTCCGCTGGGGTTGGTAACACGCTTGCGTGAAGAGAGAATGAACATTTATGATTTGATATGCTAGAGGTATGGTATCAGGACCGACTAATGGGCACCTATCGTGAACAGATCAGTTAAGATACATGCTACCTGTTATGAACGGATCTGTTGTAAGCGGCCTGTTATGAACGGACCCATTGCGAAGGGCCTGTTGCGAACGGCTTGTTGTGAACGGCCTGTTGTGAACGGCCTGTTGTGAACGGCCTGTTGTGAACGACCTGTTATGAATGGACCCATTTCCCGGCTGTCACCCGACCCGTTACCTGAACTGTTACCCAGCTGTTACCCAGCTGTTACCCAGCTGTTGCGAAAGACCTGTTATGAACGGCCTGTTATGAAACGACCTGTTACCCGGCTACTACCCGACCCGCTACCCGACCTACAACCCAACTGTTACTCGACCCGTTACTCGTCCCGTTCCCCAGCTGTTATCCGACCTGCTTTAAACAGCCTGTTTCGAACGGACTGTTGTGAACGTCTTGTTAAAATACACCTTACCTGTTGTGAGCAGACCAGTTGCAAACAAGGCCAGTTATTTGCAACAACCTGTTAAAAGATCGTTTGAATTGTTGAATATGAATGACAAACACAAAAGAATAAAACGTAAACTTATAAATGCACGAAATTCAATTAAGCGTAAATATAAAATCTCACAAGAAGAGATGCTTGTTGAAAAATTAATTGAAGGCGGCTGTAACCCTACCATAGCATCGCTTACAGACATCGCTAAAAACATTTAAGCAATTAATTAAAGACGCCTATCATAGAACCGCTTATAGACATCGCTAAAAACATTCAAACAACTACAAGATTGAAAGCTGCAGAAAATAAAATGAAACAGAAGGAGGAAGATTTAGACTGTCACACCTCCGACATCGCAATTGTGATCACCGTTATCTAGGCAGCTGATACATCAAGAGACACTTTTTTTTCATCAATATCATGCATTACCTAGACACTACTTTGAACTTATGATAAGCGATGTTGAAAATAAAATTGATATAACGTACGGTATTTCCTACAATGAAGTTACAAATAAATGGATGCTTGGTAAAGACGAAGCAGAAATTGTCGATGCAGATGTAAGGATAAAGGAACACACATTTCAAGGTACTCCTGTTCTATACGAACTGCTAATTATGAAACATCCCAATGAAGCGGCAATCGCTGGAGAAGACAGAGATAACTATAGAACTATTTTATTGAAAACGTCCATTTATCGACGTTACTTTGGACTAACCGAACGAGGAAAATCTAACAAAGGTAACAAGTACTTGCATATTATTAAACCACTACTTGAATTCACGCTACAACAACAACGAAAACTAAAAGAAGATGAAGCAAAAAAAAATTACTGCTAAAACAAGGACCGGGACTGTAGAAAGACAACTGTTCAAGGAAGTACACAGAATCGATTATAGATAATGGGACAACATGCATCAATTATTCGATGAATTACAACTTTTGCGGGCAGAAAAAATGGCAGGACATACCGGACCTGATAACCAGATAATATCAATCTTAGAGGAATTAGCGGAGGCCGGTTACATTTACATACCTAAAAGTAAGGATTTCTTACATATTTCTAATGATAATAAATTGTTATTTATTCCAATATCGCTTTATTACCACGATAAGTATCGAAAAGATTGGATGCTATCGACAGCAACATTACGAAATATAGAGTATTAAGGGAGAGCCGGGTATTGGCTTCAAACTAACTGATGAAGGGCACTTTACTTTGGAAAATAACAAACTGACAGAAGTGAAGTTGCAGATCCAACACTTTCAACAGACGTTGCTAACAAAGCGTATGCTGATGGAATTGTCAATAAACTATTGAACGATATAAAACCGAACAAGGAAATAATCGATAATTATTGAAATAATGCTGGAAATAGCTCCGGCTCCGATGTCAGTAGATGTGATATAGCTAAGATATATGAATATATCAATTCAAACAACCTCAATTACGTAAGTAAGGCAGATTTGGCTAATTCCATTGATGGTGATGTCAAACGGTTTAGAGAAAATTATCTGAAAAGTGAATTACAGCAATAAGCACACTACGTCATACTTAAGGATAACGTGATATAATGTTAAAGCAAAAAATTGCGAAAGAGTTGCATAAACCTGTTAGAAGAAGCTTTCCAAGAAGGCGTTCGATAGTTAAAGGTTTCGATGTCCTATGACAGTGAGATTTGGGCAAATTCTTGAAGTATTCTAGAGAAAATAAAGGTTACAAGTATATCTTGATTGTATCGATTGTTTTTCGAAGTATCTATGGACACGAGCTTTAAAATCGAAATCCGCTGAAGATGTCACCAAAGCGATGGCTTCTGTTCTAACGGTAGATGAATGAGTTCCTCATAATTTACAAACATATAATGGAAAATAATTTTATAATAGTAACTTGGTAAATTTAATGCAGACCAACAACAACCATTATTCCACATACAGCGTGAAGAAAGCTTCGATGGCCGAACGTGTTATTAGAACTCTTAGACAAGGTTTGTACAAAGCGTTTAGTCTTCAAGGAAACTATCGATGGATAGACATATTGGATGATATAACGAAGAACTACAATAACCGCAGACGTCATACAATCGGACTGAAGCCTATGGATGTAACTCATAAAACGAAATTGGACGATGTCTACGTCAATTTGAAAATATTGGTGAAAAATCTCTACAAAGTTGGAGATGTTAGAATTAGTAAATAAAAAAGCATTCTTGATAAGGGCTATGTGCCGAATTGGTCCAGTGAACTATCCAAGGTCTCAAAAATTTAAATAAGGAATCCTGTAACTTATCAGTTTATTGATATGCAAGATCGATCAATTCCCGGCGGATTCTACGAAAACGAACTACATCAGACCGCACACGATGATGTCTACCTGGTGGAAAAGATTTTGAGTAAAGGAAAGCGAATCTACATAAAATGCTTAGGTTTCCTAAAGCTACCTGGGAAGATACATTTGTTCTACTTAAATAGGTAGTTTAACCGTAACATGTGCTATAGTTAAATAAAAGAATTATATGCATATAAAGTGTTTTATTTAGTAGATTATTACATTTTTTCTTTAAATCATTACATATTACTGATTAATTTTAATTGATGTCATCTTCTTCTCCTTCTTCATCATTAACAATATTATTGTTGAGTTATGGCTTAATATCACATAGAAATCTTTTCAGGTCGGCTTTGCATAGATTTGCTATGGGTTCTTCAACGCCAAGTTTACTCTCCAGATAATCTTCACTTATCGTTACACCTCCATTCTATTTTGCTACCATCTCTAAACATTCTTCTGTAGTATATTCAAAATTCATTCGGCATACACCGTACACAGCTTCGTGTTCTGCATCCTGTTCTAAAGCTCGAAATTGATCCGAAAGTCTTTGAACGGAACTTCTCTTATCGTAAGATTTCGTCCAACCTTCTGCTGCGTACACTATATACATTGTTCTTGTTAATTTTACCATTATAACTATTAATACTCGGATATTTTACACTAATAATACCTGAATACGTTTGCTATGATTATTCAATTTCGACTGTATGAAAACATATAACACTTGTGCAAATAGAACGTGTAAATTTAATAAGAAACGAGAACATCCTGTTTAACACGATAAGTTGTCGTAATTCAATTAAAATTCTTATTTAAGTCTTTGTGATTTGATAAAAAAGACGTTCTTGATTGATATGAATTATATGTTCGTCTTTTAAAATTTTATTGAGGACTTTGTCACATCTACATATTCTATCTTCGAATCTAATCATATCTAGGACTACAATGTCCCAATAACGTTTCCTTGCTTGTTTATAGGCATACGAGCACACTACTAAATTATATGTTTTATTTTTGCTTTTGTTTATTGTTACTTGTGTTGGCATTTCCCTTATTGACACTAATCGAAGGTGGTAAGGCACTTATGATATATGAATTCTTGAACCTAAGCATCCCAATAAGAACTACTTTTCTAATCCGCCGCCTAGTGCTTCAAGTTTTGGTATAATTTCACTCGTCAGCTTCGTGCAAATTCGATTATTTTCGTCCCATAAGGGCAAGGCATTCTGGGTAACAACATTCAATACAATTTAGTCAAGCTATTTCAGCATATCAAAAAAGCAATACATCATGTGGTATATATATATATATATATATATATATATATATATATATAAAA
>JAHWXV010112717.1:0-16171 GCA_024586415.1 Phrixothrix hirtus
TCAATGCTCGTGGAGGCCATACTCGTTATTAACATGAAAAAAGGATTTATTTGTGGTAAATTGTTGCTCTGCTTTGTGTTATGGTGTTTCGTTTTTGTTTTCATTTTGTTTTATTTCTAGCTTTTCTTTATTTTTATTAAAATCTTTCCTTCAACATTTTTGATTTATTAATTAAATTAGTCAATTAAATGAAAAAAATTAGTTTTCTTGAAATAAAGAAAAAGATAGTGCCAGTTTAATTAGTGAGCCACTCTTTTTGTAACTCAATGTATTTTATTGTTCCAAGTTTAATTCAGATGGGTTGATAATTACTATAATCATATTTTTCAAACATCACACAGGGTCTTACATTAAGAGCGCCTGTTCTTTAAAATTTATAAAAAAAGATATGTGAGTTACGGCGGAAATCTGTATTGAAGTATATTCAGCGCCATTATATGTTTTAAAGTTAACATCGTTCAAATGACTCTCGAAGCTTCATTTGCAGGAAACGATCCAAGGGACCCAATTTTAGATGACTTTTCGGCATAAATTGGGTTTGGTTTCGTCAAAGGTTCAAATACTACAGTTCTCCAGGTCGTTAATTGTTGCTAACTTATTGGCATAGGCCAGAGATTTGACACAGCTCTACAAAAAAAACTCCAACGGCGTTAAATCACTGATCTTGGTGGCCAATTAATGTCACTTCTTCTCGAAATAAAGCGATTTGGAAACTTTTCTTTCAATAACTCAATTGTGTCAACCTATGTTACACGTAGAGCTATATTGCTGGAATCACATGTCATTTATGTCGATAACAGTCAATTTATTTCTCTATACCTCTCGCCGTAGACATTCACTGTCCTTCCTCTCGCGGCTTGAAATAAGTATGGCCAGATTACGCCGTCCAATCAAAATCTACACCAAAAAACGAGTTTTTCTGAATGCAAATCTCATGTAACTGTTAAGGATTTGCATCGACTCAGATCGAACAATTTTGTATGTTTATGAAGCCATTAAGTTAAAAATGTGCTTCATTGTCTAAAGATGATTTTTTCATCAAAATTGGAAGCCATTTCCAACTATTCTAGAATTCAGTCAACGAACGTCCAGTAAGTGCCGTGGTCTCGTAGCTGTAGTTGGTGAGTCAATTTCTTTTGTATTAATAAAGGTCCAAATGTTTCCGCATAATTCGCCAAGTTGAAATCGCGGAAAAACCAACTTCTTGTGAACGACGAAAAACTCAGAGGTTTCGGTCCTCACGGACACTTTCTATAAAGCAGCAATATTCTCGTTCGACTAAACATTGCGATAACGCACAGGCAATCAACAACTCAACCAGTTTCTTCTAATTTTGCGATTAGTCGTTGAATTAACCTCTCGTAGGATGATCATGTCGACCATAAATTCCACAAAGCTTGCGGAACGTTTAGCGAACAAATGATGAATTGTGATAATACATTTTCCCAATTTTGATGCGTTGTTGAATTGTATACTTTTCCGTGGTTGAATGGCAACTATGACAGAACATAAACGCAGAATCATAGCGGTGCCAACTCAAACATAACCGCAATTAACTACCAAAGTGAAGGTGTACTAATTGAAAGATCCTTTACAAAACAAAAAAAATACACATTTGTCAATTTCACGGTGTTTTCTCAGCAATTCATACCATTTATAACTTTTGATCAAATGTTTTCAATTTTCTTCTACTGTGAAATAACGAAAAACTGACTTGTTTGAGGTATTTCATATGGTTTTTTCGTGCGCATTGTGTTAGTTTGGGTTGTTTTGAGTAAAATGTCCAAGTGAAGAAGCAGCAGTGGGAATGATACGGGAGGTCGAAAAATATTTTTATAAGTAAACTCTTTTCTTCTATATCAAATTATAAGCCTTTGTTTAAAATTTTGTTTATACTCACTAAAATTTTATAAACACCCTTAAATATTTTTCAGATTTTTTCTTTTTCCTAAATATTCTCTATTAACTATTTTATCTTTTTACGTGTGCTAACGGAAATATTATGAAACGCAATGGAGTTACATATTAGCCTTCTTCTTAACACGAAGCATTTTATTTTAAAAGCTTCATAATGTTAACAATTAATCTTATTAAACGTCAACATTGAATCTTAATGTTAGCAACCATTACAAAATTCTCCAAATCAACTAAATGTTAACATAATGTATTTTATCATAAATTTTAATATATAGAATAGATAAAATAGTATAAAAAATGTTTTTCCGTACTCATTCTTCGGAAAATTTGACGCTGTATGCCTCATTTTATAAATTTAGACTCATGAGATAAAAACGTATATTAGCAAATTTATTTTTTACTAAATTATATCGATAATTTGTCTCTAAAATTTAAGTATTACCTTTAGTTTATTATTTGCAAAATATGTATACACATGGTATTTAATTTAAACAGGTACCTGAGAACAGATAAAATTGAGAAACTTACCTAAAATAGCAAGCAGCGATGCAGTATCGCGTAAATACGTAAGAAGCCTTTCATCACACCCTGTAGGATGCGGTCGAGTACATCTAGTTTCATTTGTGTTTCGAGGTAGCTCTGCACAACAGCTAGGTGGCATTTCAAGTTGATATCCACTGCGGTTATTGAAATCTCCGGGGCCCAATACGCCACAGCATTCATGTTCTCTTTGTAAACGATCCCATAGCATAGTAAGGTCTCCGCCGGAGCTATATTCATGTATAATTTTAATGCGTAATGCAGGCCTTAATTCTTGACAAACTCTTTCAAAACGAAACGCCCAAAAAGCTCCAAGAACAACATCTCCAAAGAGTAATACTAACAAAAGTAGCCAATAAGCATTAAGCATTTTTTCAGATAGTCGTACCGCCCCTACACATCCAAGAAGTTGTAGGGCGCCTCCTTGAGTTGCTAGCGCCAGATAAGCATATAAAAATGATGGCTGATAAAGAGCTAGGGACGGTATCAGGAGGCGTCGATAGTCAAATAATAGAGTACGTGCTGCGGCTCCACAAAAGGCTATAGCCCCGGCTAGCAACGCCGTGTTGCACGTGTAGATCCAGAGGCGGTAGTAGCGCATGGCCCGGGTGGACAGCGCCCCTGCGCCTACAGCAGGTCCACCACGGTACCGCCGCAACGGCATCCGCCTCCGCAACCCCCCCTCAGCCGCAATGCCACCCATCGCCCCCCATGCACACCTGAAACAATAACATACATTAATTTATAAGAAAATTAATTTAAATCAATATTATAATCATCAGTAATTTTATTTGACAAAGCAATATTCAATGATAAAAATTTCAAACTACTTAACGAAACTATTTTGTTTACATAGATTAAGGATTTTGTGGTCCGAATTATAGGATGCCACAATCATAATATTTCCGCGTCATGTAATTTACCAAATATACGCATCGAAAGAACGTTAATTATAGTTTCAGATTCCAAGTCTTGTATCTGGAAATGGGAAATTTTTTCTACATATTTTAGGCACTGCCAAGAAATATAAAAATGTAGTTTTATAATTTGAAAAAAATAATTATTAAAAGTTATTAATTATTAATTGGCTTGGTTCGATTATTTAATTGATTAAGCGGCATCTAATTATCTATTTCTTTATATATTTGGGGCCGACGGCGAACGAACTTCATTAAGAGTGCCTCTTGTGTATAACTTAAATGACACATATTACGAGTACTGTCATTTACCTTTTGCGTATTGTTTAAAATCAAGCTTTGTTATTTTTCCTCGAACAAATACAAAATGTAGTTTTAAGTTTATTTATTTAATTCAAGTTAAAATGTATGTTATTTACATAACAAATTAAAACCATTAAAATAATAAAAGCAATAAAAGAATTATTTGGGTTGTTTAAAATAAATGATAATGAAAGCAGTTAAGATGTTTTATCTTACAAAACGAATTGATACATTTACAGTAAATAAAGCATTTGCTGAAAAGGGTCACTCTAATACTAAAGGATTACATACATTTCTAACTAAAGGTGCAAACTACTGGTTACCTGAATTTTAAATAAAATTAAGAATAAAACTTAGCTATATATCTTTATTTAGATTTTAAATTATTCAATTTTCTTTAAATAATAATTGAAAGTGTTTTGAAATTTCGCGTTTCGCGTCACTCCCGAATATGAGTTAATACAATAATTTGCAATAATTTTTATATTGTAGTAGCAGATTTATTAAATTCCCCCAACCGTTTGTTTCACAGGCTGATTCTTTGGAAATTATTTCTAGGGTTTAGAGGGACAAATTGTCCACTGTGTTCACAAGTGTACCAAATTAAATATAATTTGATCCTTTTCTAAATTAATTTTAACGATGAACTAGTCACCGCATCTTTGTCTGCATTAACTTTGGTATTTTACTGATTGCACTGTAACTGTGCGACATTTCATCAATGTTGGTTAATCAGGAAAAAGACCAATGTTTTTGTAGTTGCAGTTTCATAGTTTGCTTATCAAGTGTGGTGGCTTGCATTTTGAATTTAAACTAATGAGCCTAAATTTTCTTGTGGGTTGGATGCTCTATGCGGTTATCACGTTAATTTACATACCTCGTGTTGTTTAACTGTGGGTTTTATAGTTTGGGGTGCGATTATTTATGGAAGAAGGTCTCCCTTAGTGTTCATTCGAGGCAATGTGACATCACAACGGTATATTGCAGAGATGGTTGGAATACATCTTCTGCCATACTTACAAGAGCTCGAAGAATCCATTATTCCAGTAAGATAATGCACGTACACATACAGCAAGGGTTTCCTTGAATTGCTTTGAGCAGGTCCAGATTCATCTTTTTCCCTGGCCTCCAAGATCTCCAGATCTTTCTCCCATTGAACATGTACGAGACATAATTGGTAGAAAGTTGCGAAATTTGTATCATCGTCCTTTGATAGGAGGCCTTGAGACATAACTGCATGGGGGAAAATACCCTCAGGCGAGATAAATCACCTTATTCAATCAATGCCTCGGCGTATAAATGAATGTGTAAATCAAAGAGGCCGCACCACACATTATTAGCAGTTATTATAAAATTTTGTTTAACTGACAAACATTTTTCTCCCAAATTTTGACTATTTATTACTATAACATAGGTAAATATTTCTACCAAATTTCATCCGGAAATTCCAACCCCTTCTTGGTGTTACAATTTATATCTCATTGAGTATATTAGGTGGCATAAAAGTCAGTACCAAATTTTTGAATATGGCGGCAAATGTCAGCGTTGTGACATTTCATGGAACAAACACGTGCAAAATTAATTATGCAAGAAAATGAATACACTCCTCAAGAACGTAAAATAATTGCGTCGATTTTTTTACGGAATAATTCGTCAGTCAATCTAGCGTAAGGTGAATTTTGACGAAGATTTCCTAACCATGCAGTACCAATTGGGAAAACCATTTGCTCTTTAGCTACACGGTTGGAAGCCGTTCAACCGAGAATATTTACTCTGTCTGTGAAAGGGTCAAAGAAGCCCCAAAACCATCAACAAGATGAAGAACTACACAATTAGTATACCTAGGAGGTCACTACAACGAACATTGACTAAGTATGTGCATATGCTTCCATAAAAAGTTCAGCTGGTGCAATAGCTTTTACTAGCTGACCGTCGAGCGCATTTAAATTACAGTAATGGCATCGCAAATTTATGTGAAGATATTGATGAGTTTTCTTCAAAATTGTCAGTGAACGATGAGTTCATTTTCATTTGTCTGGTCATGTCAACAAGCAAAATTCTTATTTCTGAGGAACGGAAAATCCTTAAATTATCCGCCAGTTACCGTTGCGCTATATCCACAATAAGTAACAGTTTAGTGCGGCATAACATCAGAACTAGTGTTGGGCCCTTATTTGTTTGAAGAACGAAGAGTGATAACACAGTTACGGTTAACCATGAAAGATATAAAGCGATGATTAATTGCTTTTTGGGTTTGGTCGCGAATCGAGAATTGGTCCTTTAGATTTGTACTGTAATGCGCTACTATTGTGCCACTGAGCCCGTGACCTAGCACAAATCGAATGTTTCATATGCGCATTTAAATATCTTAGTATAAAGGAAAAATTCGACTTGTGCTAGGACTCCAGTCTGGTGGTGCGTTTATAACGCATTAAAGTACAAATCTAAACGATTGGTGTTCGATTTCCTTCCACGCCCGAATGTTTCCGTTATGAATATGTCAATTTTAAAAATATTATGTTTTAATATTATTACGTTCTACCACATTCCGGTAGTTAAGTTCACATTTACTCTCATTCATTTAATTCCATTAACAGTTGTGTTAATTCAGAGTGTTTAGATACCCACTACAGATCTAGGTATGAATCTTGACTTGGTATCGGCTCTCCTTGATCAGTTAGTAATTTGTGTAAAACATAACATCATATATTAAGAAAATTAATTACATATAGGAAAAATTATACTTTTGCCGGGACGTAAGCTGGGTTGCGCAATGGTAGTGCATTAAAGTACAAATCTAAAGGACCGGTGTTCGATTCCCGACATTGCCAGACATTTTTACTTTCTCTTACCTATAGGAAATATAGTATAGAGAAAGCCGTTTACTCAAAATTTTCGACGTCCAGTTTTTAGCGGAAATACACGTCCCTTGAGTCTGAAAAACATGTTTTTAGTAATTGGTCTATTATGTGTATGAGGGCGCCCGCGCGCGCGTGCGTGTACGTATGTGGTCAATGTTGCTCGAAAACTAAATTTCGTAAAAAAGTGAAACCTTATATTTGAGTTTACTACCTTTCTGACATGTCCTAGTAAGAATTTTGTTAAAATCGAATGACTGAAAGTGCTATTTTATTCTTGCGGTTTTTAGGTTTTTTGCGATTTTCTCGAAAACGGCTTTAACGATTTCTTTAAAAATTTACTACGTTTCTTACGCCTACAATACTCTTACACCTGAACTAATTGGTTTCTCTGAGAACAGTGTTTCGCGTGGCAAGTTAATTGGATGGGTTACCGTTTTAATTATCGTTCCCAAAATAAACGTAAATAATAATTTTATCATTTGTGGACACTATTTGCATATCTATATACACTCCAGATGTTTTGTTATATACTTATGCCAATTTTAAAAATATTATTAATTATTGGATATTATCTTTGAAATTTAACGTGAGAAAATGTATACGTTCAAACAAAATTTAAACAAAAACGCAATTCTTTCATTTTAAATAAAAATTTTGGCTTAAGAATAATGGGTACTGGCCTTTACGCCACCTTGTACGAATCGTAAATGAAACACAATGCTTTATTCCACCCTATTATGGTAACAATAAGACACCTCATTAGGGATAACATATAACGGTATAGTGATCAGTTTTAATTATTTTAATACGACAATAATAAGTAAGTGACAGATAATAGTTATTTATGTTATAAGCATCGTATTCACAATCATTATAGTACTACACGTTGAAATTATTGACTAACGCCGAAAAGAAGACGAGTTCCAAAAAGTTAAGTTGTGACCCGTATAGCATACAAAATTGTATCTGTTTGTAAGTTGTAGTACTCAATTCTATAAAACTGTTATGTTACCCAATCCTGTAATGAATAGCATTATGCCATGCAAGTTGACGATTATGGAGTTGTTATTATAATACAGTAGCGACAAAACATATTTATTTAAGTATATATAAAAATATTCTTATAATTAATAGGGATCTCAAAATATTGCGCCACTAGCCCTTTTGCTGAAAAAAACATGCAAGTTTTGCATTTATTTATTGTTTGGAATTTTATCAACCATAATAAATTTGCACAACACAAGATAAATATTAAATTCATTATCTTTAATATTTACCTAAGCTTATGTAACTCGTATTACTAAATCTAAAATAAAAAATGTTCAGCAGTATATCATAACATTGCGGTAAACAGGCCATGAAAATGCTACCCAGTGAAAATGAATATAAATATCTGTAATATATTTTCTTTCAGATTTGTTGAATAGAAGACACAAAATTATTGCTTTCACATCAAATTTATTCTAAGTAAGGAGGTTACTTTTGAAATGGCCTCTTTCTATTAATGAACTATGTAGATGTATTGATTTTTTGTTAATGTGAAAATTATACAAGTTTCTTGTAAAGTGGAATATAAAAGTATCAGCTTAGCTGTTGGTATGGTAAAATATTATTAAATTAAAAAATATTTCTTTACAGCATTATGAAGTTTTTTATGACCATATATAATGTTCTAACACGATTAAGTTTTGTTTTGTTAAATATATCACTGTACCAGTAAGCTCTACGTAAATAAAAATTTATAGCCGTATTCATAAAATGTTATTTTTGTTTAATTAGTAATAGCGACGATTTTACTTTTTTATGTATGATTAAAAATGCATAAACAATTTGCTTTAATTTTAATTTATGCATATTTTGGTTAATTTTAGTTCATCTTTAACCCAGCTAGTAATTTTTATAATTACAATTTCGTAATTCATTTCAATATCAGATAATAGTTTTTTCGTGTATTTAAACTTATGACGTTGATTAAATTATCCTAAAAATTGAAGATTCCCAATTTTTAGTTTGTGTAAAATTAATAGAATCTTTATAGTAATATGTTTCAAAATTAAAACTTGCGTTTTAATTAATCCTGGTTTCTTAGAGTCTACTAGGTATTACAAAAGTCTATTGCTTCCTACTGCCAAAGAACTGGAAATACCAAAAACGATGTATGTGTATAGTAGAGAAAGGAGGTATATTTCACATAAATAAAAAATAAATAGGATATAAAAATGTTTAAATTAGTATCTTGAAAATAAAGTGAACATCCTTTTACGTTCTAAAACACACACAAGCGAAAGCGCACGCACGCGCACCTGTGCATTCACGCACACACGCGCGTGGTTCTTAGTTTGTACAATAGGCATCAGATTCTCGTCCAGTATTGATATTAAGCCTTGTTTAAACTTAATTCACCTTTTTAAAAGTTAATTCATTGTGATTTAGTTCGATGGAATTTACGAGAGCACACTCATCTCTTTTAACATTATTTTCCTGTTTCTTTCTTTATTTTGCAATATACGGCGGTTGCAGTTAATGTTTATTAATGTCTGTTTCGACTGTTTTCTCAGTATAATAGTTAACAAAAGAAGAATTTTTAAATCAAAGAAGCCGCGCAGTCTCAGTTGATTTCAAAATAGTATATAATACAGGGTGTTCAGATAATATGACATTCGTTTTTAGGGATGAAAGTAGGCCCTATAGACACCCCAATAAGCGTAAAATTAAAAGCAATACGAATACTAAAAATTTATTTTTTTAATAATGACGAATCGACTATGCAGATGCTTTCGCATATGCAAATATAACCGAGTAAGTATTTCTTACTAAATAAACATTTCAGTAGTAGAGTAGAAGCAGACCCATAAAAACAAGACTGTAAAATGATACACCTTTGTAAATGTTATTGACCCATATTTTGATAAACGAAATTATGCCAATTTACGTCGGTTACTAGATGTGTTTCGTTGTCTAAACAGTGTTTTAATAATAAAAACTAAATCGCAAATTGTGCCCATCTACACCGTGTTTAACTGATTGGTGCTTTTATGTTAATAACATTGTGCACAGGTCTATAATAATGAGGTACTTACAGATGTATGATTCAGTTAATATGGATTTAAAAACTTTAAAATGAAAAATTAGATTAAGAGAAATAAATCTGTGAGCGAATTAACATACCTTTAACATTTTTAATTATTTGTAGTTTCGAAGGCAATTTTACAAAAATGATGCTAAAGGAATTTGTAATAATGTAGCTGAAATTTTGAAGACAATCTATTTGGCCATTTAGGTAATTAATTATGTATCCGAGGAAGATGTTAGGGAAAACTGTTTTGAAAGTTTTAAAACGTAAGGTAATTAATTACATTAAATCTGATCAATAAGATTGTTTTAAAGGTATCAACTATTACCATATTCCTGTAGTATCACTTTTTTTTTATTAAAATTGCGTATAAAACAATGTTTGATTATTCTTAGTCAAATTAGGCAAATTATTGTGCCATTCTTCTAAATTCTGTTGAAAAATCAACCACAAAAATGCAAAACGTGTCAGAGTGTTTAAAGGATTTTTATTTTAAGCGTAGGGTATGTCACGCAATTTCAGAAATCAAAACCTATTTTAAGGTGTAAAATTAAAAAATGTCAATTAATAGTTGCTTAAGCTGTCTTTACATTTAAACACTTTTTTAGAACGATGCATAGCTAAACTCTATTTTTATTATTATCAGTTATTCATAAATAAGTTCTTCAAAATTGTTAAAAAAACTGTATACCTTATTCCTAAATTCATTCAATTGTGTGAAAGGGCAGTCCCCTTATTCCGTTATTTATTGTAGTAAAACAATCGCAATGTGCCTAATACAGCTGTAAACGTGTATGTTATTGTAAATTGATGCTGTTAGGTAGGTCAGTTATAATTTATGAACGATTTAACAGTTTTAGTCTGAATGCAACCATAGATGGCTCGTTGTGCATAATTAGAAAAGAAGGACCTTTTTATTCGTATTTTTTTAATTTTACGTTTATTGGGGTGTGTGTAGGGTCTACTTACAGCCCCAAAAAGGAATGTCATATTATCTGAAACACCCTGTATACTGTAAACGTTATTAAGGAATCACTACCAAGTTGTTAATACTATCGTTTCCGATGGTTCTCAAGATAACGGTAACGTTTTTTAACATAGTTCTATCCAAATAACTCCAGTTAATTCAAAACTGTAACAGTCTTTGTTACTTGCTTTATATTTTGGTACAAACGTAGCGAATTTTTCATGAAAATCTTTGTTCTCACAAGCACTCCAAATGCAAATTTTTGTTTGGTAAAATTAAGTTGCTAATTAAACTACATTAAGAATTGTGTGACAAATATGTTTTTAATTTTTCAGGTTATTCAAAATTCATTTAATGAAATCTGATTCTAGTTTTGAGGAAGATGTTGATTAATTTTAATGAAAGCTTTAAAAGTGGTTATTTTAATGAAACAAAGTGATGATTATAATTTGAATAAAATCTATGTTGTTCTTTTTTTTAATTTGTTTGTTTACATGTAGTACAATAAATTTTATGTAATATAACATTGATGTGTAACAACTGTAAATTTTGCGAATTGTTTGACTACTGTTGCCTTCTGAACAATTAAGAATACAAAGAGTTCGTCAACGTAAAAATTATCGCCAATTAAATAATTTTGAACCTGGGTTTCTATCATTGACATGAGGCAGGCCAGAATTTTACTTAGAGATATTGCTGGCCATGTAAATCATAATGTTGAACGAACGTGAGATGTTGGTCCAGATGGTTCGACGAAGGGGGGATCTGGACGTCCCCGTGGAATTACAGATCGTGAAGAACGTAGATTAATATTTTTAGTCATAAGACACAGATTTTGCACAATTCGGTTAATTGCAAAGACTGGACGTAGAATGTCGATGTCATCTATTTATCGCCGGATAAAATCTTATGAACTGCATTCCTACCATCCACTTTTTGTGTCTTCGGTTGACCTCTTCACCGTGGCTGCACACTAGAGTGGAGCAACGAAAGAGCGAATTGGGCACAAGAATGGCATCAAATTGTGTTCAGTGACGAGTCTCGATTACATTTGTGGGTCCACAATGGTCATAGGAGGGTCAAAATGATGCGTGGAGAATGCAAAAATTCAACATTTCTTATGGAACACGACATAGCCTTCAGTACAAACACACACACACACGCACGCATATACGCACTCACGCACGCACGCACGCACGCGCGCACGCACGCGCGCACACAGGCACACACGCATACAGACACACATGCACACAGACACACATGCACACACATGCGCACACACACGCGCACACACACGCGCACACACGCACACACATACGCGCGCGCACACACACACACACACACACACACACACACACACACACACACACACACACTGTGAAAATATTCAAATATATAAAATATATAAATTGGTTTTTTAAAGTAATATAATTATATATATATTTTTAGATATTTAAAAATATTTAGAAACATTTATTCCTCGACTGGGGTTCGATCCTAGGATCTTTGGCTTTACGCGCCAATACTCTACCGCTGAGCTATCGAGGGAACTAACAACAGTCGACAAATGAATCCTTTCACATTATACATATACATATATTAATAATTCGAAACAGACATATTTACTTGCTGTTAATATGATCTAATAAAAATACTTAGTGTCAGTTAATAATAATCTGTCTATATTTCACGTAAGATTGTACGCTTCTTCAGGACATCTACGAATTAATGAATTATAGAATATAAAATTTTGAAAACTGACAAAGCGACATTACTGAATGTAACCAATACTACAATAGCAAACCGTAAGTTTAATAAATAAATATGAATTAAAAAGTAACTAAGGTAACTAACATATTAACAGCAAGTAACATTAAATAAAATAAATAAATGAATTGATTAATTTAATATGGGATTCTATCATGATATTACTATGGTAAAAGATACACTAATATGCTAAAAGAATGGTCCAAGTATAACATTAAATTAGTAAAAATGATTAATAGAAACATTTTTCTTACAAGATGTAAAACATTAGATATAATACCGTGTCATGTTAAACAAATTATTAAGAAACTATTTAATTAATTAGAAACTAGACATTATTTTATGGAAAGAAAAATTCATAACTTTCATCAAAAATTGAAGCGACAGATACTGAACTATGAATTAACCATAACTTGTCTAGATATTAATTTTGTTAAATTTAAAATAAACGAATTAAGATCTTACCTTTCAAGCATCTTTCCAGATAACATTATTGAAAATTTTGAAGTCACATTAAATTGCAGTTGCACTAAATATTTTAATGCTGTAAAATGTATCCATATTAAGAAAATTAAAGAACTCTGTCGTAATAAAAATATAAATACATTTGATAATAAAGATGAACAGAATTGGATTATAAATCTAACTAAAAAAGAATTCCCCTACAAGTTGAACAATTGTTATCTCTGGGCCCCAAGTTAATATTAATTGCTTACCAATTTCATTTAAACTTCAAAAATTGATAGCAAATGTTAAATCTATCATAGATTTAGTTAATAATGAAGATAAGAATGAATATAGAGGTAGAATCGTTAATATTATAACAAATTATGAAAATTCACCAAAAGATTCTTTCGATATTTACCAAAAGTCGTTTATTTTGGCAAAAAAGTTTCTTAAGGCCAATAAAGATATTTCAGTTCTCAGGGCTAATAAAGGTAACGTTACTGTTATTATAAGCAAAGAAGAATATAATTCAAAAATTGAAGCGATATTAAATGATAAAGAAATATAAATTATTGGTACGTGACCCAACTCTTTCTTTGCAAACTAAGAATAATAAATGTATTAAGATCTTAAAATCAAAAGAAACTATTTCGTTTGAAATTGAAAAGAACTTATATAGATCTAAGTGTCGCTCCAAAATTATATGGCCTTCCGAAAATCCATAAACCGAATATTCAACTAAAACCTATAGTATCTTGTATTGGTTCTCCATCGTATGAATTATCTAAATGGTGAGCTGGAATTTTCAAAATTTCGTGTGGTAATTTAAATGGTTTTAATATTAAAGATTCTCTAATGTTTTCTAAGAAGTTTAATGATTTTCAATTACCGTTTAGTCATGTTCTATTTTCATTGGCTGTTGTTTCTTTGTTCACTAATATTCCATTAGATTTGATTTTAATTATTATTAAAAATAATTGGAATTTCATTAAACTCCATTGTAATATTAGTTTGGAAGGGTTTATAAAATTAATTAAATTTATTTTTGATAGCAGTTACTTTGTTTGTAATAAAAAGTTATATTTACAAATATTTGGGACTCCAATGGGCTCCCCACTGAGCCCAATTCTAGCTCAAATAGCGCTTGACAATTTACTTACGGTTTGTTTGTCAAAATTAAATTTTAAACTGTCAATTATTAACAAATATGCTGATGATTTAATTTGCGCTGCTCCCTTTAATAAAATTCATGATAATGTTGAGACATTTAATTCAAATAATAATAATATTAAATTTATAGAAGAGCTTGAGAAAGAAAGAAGAATTGCATTTTTGGGCATCATGTTAATTATAAATGATAATAAAATTATAATTGATTGGCACAATGGTAGATTCATTAATTATTTTTCCAACCATCCATTACATTTTAAAAACAATCTTGTTTTGGGATTAAAACATAAAATTAAAAACATAGTTCATCCTACCCTAATTAATTATAATTTAGATAAATTGTTTAAACTACTTCTTAATGATGATTTTCTTCGAAATATTGCCTATCGTTCAATTTTTAGTAATTTTAATCAAAACAACAGTTTCTAAAGATAATAATGATATAATATATCGAAAACTCCCTTATATTCCGGAAATTTGTTATAAAATTAAGAAAGTTGAAAATTTGAAAATTGTGTTCTAATTTAATAGCAAAGTTGGTAATTTATTTTCTAATTTAAAAGATAGTGTTCCTAAATTATTTCAATCTAATATAATCTATAAAATTAATTGTTTACAATGTGATATCTGTTATGTGGGGCAAACATCCACTTGGCTAAAAACTAGAATTAGTTTACTTAAGAGCGATTGTAAATTGAATAAAAGAAGATACTCCCTTGCAATTCATTAGAATGATCTAGACCACGCTATGGACTTTGTTAATATCCATATACTAGATATTTGTGACAATTATAAAGAAAGATTATTTTTAGAAACGTTTTTGATAATAATTTTCAAATTACAAATGTGTTTAATAATAAAAATTCTGATTTAATTTATAAAAGACTTCGATATGTTCCTCAAATTAATTTCAACATAAAGAAAATTTTTAATAAGATTGATAATTTGAAAATCGTTTATTGTTACAATAATACTATTGGCAATACTTTTTCTAATTTAAAAGATAACATTCCTAAATTATTTAAATCAAACGTTATTTATAAAGTTAATTGTGCATGTTGTGAACTTAGTTATGTTGGCCAGACTTCTAATTGGTTAAAAACAAGACTAGCATTACATAGAAGTGATTGTATATTAAATCGGAAAAAGTGTGCGCTTGCAATACATTCTAATGATTTTGATCATAAAATCAATTTTAGTGATGTTCAAATTTTAGGCTTTTCAGATAATTATAAGGAAAGATTATTTTTGGTAAGCATATAGCATATTTGCAACCATTCAGCTATGTACGTATTCGTATGTGTATGTAAACCCATTAATTAATTAATACATGCGTATTAATTAATTTATATTAATACACAACACCTTTCCTTAATTTTCATGTCAGTCTACTAAACTATATCTTTAATTCCGAGCCTAACTATCTGTAGCTATATATTTCAATATATGCATTAACCTTAGGTGTGAATCCCGTCGAAAGACAGCTCTCCCAACGGTCCTTAAAGATAGTAAACATCTTATAAATCATATTGTTCATAGTGGCACATTTAAAGAAAAATTTGCAGAGGAACCGGAGATTGAGGCGGTGGTGTAGTGGTGAACACGCCAGAATACAAATCTGGAAGCTCGGGTTCGATCCCCGATCGCCTCTGAAAATTTTTCTAAAATTGTGCCCATTCCTTTTCGAACTCTTTCATTGTCTATTTAACTCTCTTATTTATTGTTTATTTGTAATGTAATTACTTACATTCAGCAATATTTTAAAACATAAATGTAAGAAGGTGGCCATTTCAAGCAAAATTATTAAAACATGTTACACTTTTTAAAATTTTTAAGATATGATAATAGAAAAATCAACCGTGGCGCTCTCTGTTTATAGTCTTTTTGAAGTTCATAAGGGAATCTGTATTTTTACAAAGAATTCTATTACAAATTATAGACAAAAGAGGTGTCATTGAAAATAATTATTTGAATTAATTAATGAAATAAATCTTTACAATGAGTGGGTGTATGAACTATAAAAAACATTAGAAAATACCTTTAAATTTATCTAACACTAGATTAGAGGAACAAGAGTGAAAACTAATTAAAATTTGAAACATCACTTAGTTTATAATTAAAACAATTTTTGGTTTAAACTGTGTAACTTTAATAAAAAATTAAACGTTTCGAAAACTATTTGTTTTCTTTTTCAATAAATTGACAACTC
>JAHWXV010112722.1:0-10679 GCA_024586415.1 Phrixothrix hirtus
TAAAAAAGAAACTAGTATCTGAATTGACTCATATTTGAAATCTTACTTCATATGAATGTCATTTTCTGACGAGCCTTATTCTTTCGTGATTACGACTGTATGTATTATATTTGTCCAAAATATCAATATTTAAATCACCTATAAAAATCTCATTTTGTTCTTTACACGAATATAAATAAGTAAGAAAATTATTTAAAAAATAAGTCAAAGAAATTTCATGAGATCTGTAAACAGCGGAAATGCCAAATAAGTGCTTACCTTTTTTAAATTTTAATTTTAATATTTTTGTACCTAGGATATGATCTATATGAACTTCAGCACAAATGTCTTTTTTACATATACATTATTTTAATTGTTTATTATTTATTAATCTTTAGTTGCACTCTAATTAACAATCTTATTTTCGGTTAAATCTTTCGTTTAATGTATTACGCGCCCTACATTTCACTAGATTGTTCGTTGATTAATTTTTATTTCCAGAACGGCCTCAAAATGTATTCATTTGTATTTATTACAAATGAACCAAATATAGAACTGTATTGACTACTTTTTATAACTTCGTTGAAAAGGTAAGTTCTAGGAGTTATGATCTCTGATAAATGACGTAGTATCCAGTTCTGTATTAGTCTAGGTTGGATTAACCGACAACTCTTTAATTTCTGATTTTTTCCCTTGTTTTGAGCGAAGGACGAACATAGGCCTGCGACCCGACCTCCGCATCGTTTTGGACTGCTGTGCAATATGTGGACGCGTATATGTGTTACAGTAAATGTGTTAATTAAGTAAAAGTATACATTTTGTAGTAAATGTATACATATACTGCTACAATCAGTAAATGCATTAACAAACAATAAGTTTTAAACGTTTCCTAGCAGAAGTATACATTTACGACCCTGATATAGTAAAAACATAAACAAATACAGATTCATTGTATAAATGAATACTCCTACTAGTGAATGTGTATTACGAGTACCATTGAAGAGTAAAATTGGTTTTTATATTAAATAACTAGTTAAAATATAAATTTCAGAAAATAAGTAAAATCATTTTTATCATTGGTTAGGTTTAGAACAGCTCGGGTTAGATTAAAGCATAGTAATAGTAATATCTATAACAAATAATAACGTAACTATTGACTAATGATTTTTTTTTAATTTCTGCATTTCATACTCTAATTAAAATAAAATTTCATAGAAGAGCAGATTTTACACATTAACAGTAACGATTATAATATATTTATAGTTTTAAGTAGTTCCATGCTTTTCCTAAAGTGTTTTAGTAAATGTATGCATTGACTAGTACATGTATACATTTGCTAGGTATAGTACACATTTATAGTTATACTTGATACTTTTACTGAATTTTACACTTTTACTGTAACATATATACGATACTCTCCGTTAGTATGAGATTGGTATAAATGCACGAACTACTCGTCACAACAGTATATGAAATCTGGGTTAAAATCTCGACTGGCGTCAAATTTTTTTGAAAGTTACATTAATAGGTTTTTTAAATAACTAACATGCATCATTAATTTAAGAAGTAAGTGGATTTTAAAATAATTTAATAATTAGTAAATTTATTACGTTTCTAAGGTATTAAAATTATAATTAAATATAATATTTAGGTGTATGTAAACATTGATAAAAAATGGTCTAATAAATTTAAATTAGTATAAAATAAATTATACAAACACTACCACAGAATATCATTTTAAGTTTTTTCCACAGTTGAATTTATCACTTTATACGTAATATATTAATACTAAAATAGTTATTTGTGCTATACTTATGTTATACGAGTGACTATATAAAATTTATAAAAAATTTCTCAAAGATATAAGATGTAACGCAATGATTTATAACGGGTGATTTTGGTGGTTGTCCGTGACGCCTTTTGGATATTGTGTATCCAACTTAATAGTATAGGTGGTTTACCTCATATCAGCCTATCTTTTTAGTTTATCATATCTGTCATTTGCATCTTTAAATTTTTGGTTTTCAAACACTTTCTATTTATACGCCATTCTTCTTAATATACTCAATTATTAATTGAAAAACAGTTATTTTCCCAACTATTATATTCACATTCATTTTTATTTGGCGAGTTTTGTGCATACAGTTATTAGAACTTAATTTTATGTTATTAATTTAAGGTTAAATAAAGCCGTTTTCGGAGGAGCATAACAAATTTGTGGAATCTTACTTTCGCAGTGGAGAACGTGAACCTAATGGTGTTGGAAATATTTAATTATCTCTTGTAGACAGCAATTTCGCGAAAATTTTGAATATTTGGAATTTAATGCAGATGCATTTACAAGACATGTAAAACGCCCTATTACGCGATTTAGAGACACAGGAAGTGTTTACAAAAGGCAAATGGCCGAAGGTCAGATGCGTATGATGGGTTCTGAAGGAATACATAAAGGAAATTTTGAAGAAAATCACAAACTTAGTAGATCAAGTCATAGTGATAAGAAGAACCAAGTCCGCCAACAGAGTGTTACAAGTCACTTGTCAAAAAAATTACCATGTAAAAGATGCCTTCGCAAACATCTTGGTAACAATAAATGTCCAACCATTAATTGTAAATGTTTCTCATGTAAAACAATGAGGCATACTTGATAAGTTAATGTTATGCAAGAATAGAATACGTAATTTGGAAGAGAAAGATGTGTTAGAACTGAGTGACATACGTGATAGCGGTGAGCTGTATTGTTTACATTTTTTATGTAGGTCACAAAATAATAAGTGCTTGAGAGTAAAGTTAGCAGTTGAAGAAAAATTGTTGTTAATGGAGGTAGATTCGGGGCAATGTCGTTCAGTTATACATTTTATCATTATAATGAATTATTTCCCAATCTTAAGTTAGAGCCCGTTAGCTTTAAGCTAAGAGTAGTTACAGGTGAAATTGTAGTCATTGTGGGGCAAGTTAATGTGAATTTCCTGTATAAAAATAATTCATATTTGCTGCCCCTAGTTGTACTAAAAGGTAAATCTAAGTTTATACCTTTGTTAGGAAGGACCTGGCTGAATATTTTAAACTCAAACTGAAAAAATGTAGTAAATACTAATGTAACAGTCAACGCTGAAGATATTGGTCTTCTATGACAAAATCAGATTTCTAATCATGAAAATAAACACAAGATTATGAAGTTTGTATCAGAAATTAAAAGTCAATATAAAGCTGTCTTTAAAGACGAACCAAATGTCTGTATAAAAGGTTTTAAGGTAAATATAAAAATCAAGGACGGGATAAGTTCAATTTTTCATTTAGCATATGAAATGCCTTATTCTTTAAAGTCAAAAGTCGAGTTAGAGTTATTAAAAATGGTAGAGTCCCAAATCTTAACAAAAGTTAGTCATAGTGATTGGATTAGTTCAATCATTGTAGTGCCAAAGAAAAATTCAACAGATATTCGAATTTGTGTAGATTTTAAAAAATCGTTAATCGTGTTATAGACAGCGACCATTGTGTTTTACCGTTGCCTCATGATATTTTTGCAAGTTTAAGCGGAAGTAAATATTCCAGTGTCATTGACCTCAAGGGGGCATACTAATAATTACAAATTGGGGATTCATCTAAAGAATATTTTACTACAAATACCCACATAGGGCTATTCAGGCTTAATAGGCTTGCTGATGAGGTCAGCTCGGCTCCCGGAATATTTCAGTCTTGTAGCCGGCCTCCCTAAAGTAAAGTGTTATTTAGATGACATTATTGTTCACGGTTTTTCTATAGACGAATATCATGAGAACGTTTAAACAAATATAATGTTAAAGTCAACGAAACTAAATGCAAGTTTTTTAAAACAAGTATAGAATTTCTAGGTCATAAAGTCGATTTCTTTGGAATTCATCCAACACAAGATAAGATTGAATGCATTTTACATTCATCATCACCACAAAATTTACCGCAGTTAAAGTCATATCTTGGTCTTTTAAATTATTATGGAAAATTTATTCATATGCTATCTTCAAAATTGAAACCGTTGTATGATGCAGATTTTAATTTGCCAAGGGAGTGTGAAGAAACTTTTCAAATGAGTAAACATTGATTTACATCTAATGAGGTTTTAACTCATTTTAACCCTACAAAACCCATTTATGTAACTTGTGATGCTAGCGGGTATGCCGTAGGTGCTATTTGAAGTCATAAAATCAATGGGGATCTTGTTCTTGTTTTATTCGCATCTAGTACCTTATCAAAAGTAAAACAAATATACTTAAATTTAGAACACGAAAGTTTGGCCTTAATTTACACTTTAAACAAGTTTCATAAATTTTGGTATGGTCGAAAATTTACATTATCAGACCATCAACCACTCCAATTTATTTTTGGTAAAAACAAAGGCATACTAGCAACTGCAGCATCTCGTATTACCCGTTGGGCTTTAATACTTTCTGCGTATGATTATGAGATAGAATACAAACAAGGGAAACTAGTGAGAAATGCTAATGGATTGTCTAGATTCCCTATTCCGAAGGAAACGTATATACCTGATTCTTTATATTCTTTCAATTTAGCTAATAACCTCCCCCTTAATTTCAATGATATAGTTTGCGAAATAAAGGATTTATCTTTGAATAAAATAAATGATATGACCCCTACTAGATGGCCAAATTGTATCCAAAACAATGATATTAAACCTTTTTTTTGCAAAAGGCACAAACTCTCGATAGAAACTGACTATCTTTTATTAGGTAATAAAGTCACAATTCCCAAGTCATTCCAACAGGAAATCTTGAAACCTTTCCATGAACAACATTTAGGCATCGTACGAACTAAAATGCTAATGAGATCTTATTGTTGGTGGCACAATTTGAACCATGACATCGAAAAATTTATTGGATCATGCGATGTTTGTCAAAAAATGCAGAATTTCTCAAATAGTAGTATGCTTTTATCCTGGCCTAGTGCTACTAATAATTTTTATAGGGTACATGTAGACTTCTTTTACAAATTCGGCTATGCATTTCTTATACTGATTGACTATAAAACAAAATGGCTTGAAATTAAACTAATGCTTGATCAAACAAACGCGAAAGAAATTATTTTGAAACTCAAAGAAATATTCACGGTTTTTGGGTTATCCGTTGAATTAGTCTCAGACAATGGCCCACCTTTTAACTCCTCGGAGTTTATTAACTTTTGCCAAGGAAATAGTATTTGACCAATAAAAAGTAATGGGATTGTAGAAACTGTCCAAACAGTTAAAAAAGGTCTTCAAAAAGCACTTTTTCTTGAATTGGGAAGAGAAATAAGTAAAAATGTTATAACAACCAGACCACTTAACTTTTTATTCGCTTATAGAAATACTCCTGGCGTGATAAGTATTTAACCCGCATAAGATTTATTTAAAACGCGCCCTAGAACAAGATTCGATCTTCTAAAACCGACTTTTTTCAAAAGTAACTTTAAATCTGCTACTCACAGTATCAGGAATACTAAATTATATTCTTTGAATCAATCAGTTTTTGTTAAAAATATTCAGTCAAAGTTATGGTAAAAAGGCAATGCCGTTAAAATATTAAGTCCTTTCAATTAATTAGTTAAAGTAGGGAATGTAATAAAACATGTACATGCTGATGATATGCGCCTAAATGTTTATAGCGATATAAACTTGAAAGATGTTAGGCCAACTAGTAATTCGGCTACCGCTAATGACATTAGTGATCAACCTCAAGCTTTTGAGAATCCTTCACTATATTGTTCCACTGCCCTGCTGAATAATGACCGTTGTCTAAATGAGACTTCAATAATAAATAAGCAGACACCAAATGCTAGCGTGAAACCCCATAAAAGCAGTAATGGAGATACTGAGCGCTTTAATATTTCTCCTAAAACTTACACCCCTGACATGCCATTAACTACGCGTTCAGGTAGAATAATTAAACAACCCGTCAAATTAAATCTCTGAATAAAGATTGTCGCGGGCGCATTAGGCGTTATGCTCAACAACGGTACTGATGGCCGCTAACTCTTCAGAGTAGGGGTAGGTTCCAGGTGAAATACACCAGCACCGTCCGCACTGTATAGGAAATCACTGGAAACCCGTACAATGAATCAAGATATAGGAGGGCGGCACTACTCCAGATACGCCGCTCAAGGTATGGAACTATTTTCGGAACAGATATAAACATTTCCCTGGCTCTTGTGAATTTGTGTCCTGGAGTTGCCTTTTGTTAAGACCCCAAATATTAATATAAATTTAGATCGTGATCTAAAAGGGGGCCTTAATTAGTACATAACCCTTGAAATGCAAGCTATTATCAATTAACTTATTCTACGTTCAAAAGTAAAAGTCCAGTTGAATGACGGGACATATCTATTGATAAAGAAAATGGATTATTTAGTATACATACAAAACAACAGGTTATAAAAAGGTTTTACAGATAACTTCACTGTCTTTTGAATTTGGCCTAATTCAAGAGATACAGGAAGGACTACTAAACACTAAAATTAGGGTTAATATAGGTTTAGATACAGTCAACGCAAGTATGAGTCTACGATCGATGCAGAAGGTATGTAGTAATGATCTCTCTTCGCACGGGAAGGTTTAAGCTCACCTCAAAAAGGGGCTGGCCGCCGGGACGTGACTTACATTGACTTCTCGCCGATATGCGTTGGCATTTCGCTTACCGCTTTCACAGGCCAACAATAAGAAAGCAAGAGAGCAATATAAAAGGGTGCCTTAGTTTTTATTCGTCAAATTATCGGGTTGTTTGATTTACAAACACCAAACTCGTCTATGTGATTGATTTAAGGATACCTGTATCCGCAAAGAACATCACACATCTAAAAAAGAGCAGCAACCGGGGTGGAAAAAGGCAGAGATACGCTATTCCATTTCTTAGGTCTGGTTTTCCACCATACTACATTATGCGGAGTCCTTAAACGCTTCCCGAACGCTTCAAACAAAGAACCACACACAAGACCGATTTTTACACAATTACGTGACGAATTCGTACCAATTGTAAATGTCGCCGAAATCCACCAGACGTGAAAAATTACATTTAATTGTCACATTTATATCTAATTATCAAGTTCCAAATCGTCACGGAGCGTACCACAAACGCGTCTCCCGTGTTTTTAACCCGACAGGAAACTTATTTATTTGTTTCTTGTTGTCCTGTCAACCACGCCGTTTCCGAAAACAAACGGCGGCAAATTTAAAAAAAAAGATTTTGTTTATTAGGCACAGAACGCCAACAAAATCTAACTAAATCCTTATTGAATTTATTGAAGGAGGAAAAATGTAGTGTTCAAGATTCAAGGTAGCGAACAGATAGAAACGTAGTCGGTTTAGTTTTATAATTAGTTTAATAGGCGATGTTCACGTGTTTCTTTAGACAGATAAAGAACTTTAAAATTAGAATAAAGGAATTCTGGCTTATGTTAATCTAGTGTTATTATTCATAATTATTTGAACGTAAATTTAATGACAGCGTTAGAAGTTATTGACACGCATAATATGCGAATATATTAAATCAACACCGTTACAATTGCTAAATGGCACTTAGTAGACTGGTGCAGCAAATCTAGAAGGCGGCACGGACAACCATATAAAATCACACTGTACTTTTAATATCCCGTGTTTGACCATTTGACTGTAAATTCATTTAGCAATTAACTCATTGTGTTTATTCATAGAGAGTTGGATTAAATATCGCAATTTATAGAGAGGAGAGCGCATTTCATAGTCAATATGAATACGGTTTCGAACAACATGGGAAAAAACAGCAGGGGCAGCGCTGAACGAAGTGGTTTATCTGACAGTGCGTAGTGAGTATTCATCTCTACGAAAAACCGTTTACAACTGTGTAGATGTCTGGAGAAATGAGCACATGTCGATCCATAAGGTGACCAGTTCTGACGGAAAGTGAGCGTGACAACGCTGGTCAACAGCATCATTGTGAAAAACCTCATTATGGCGAACTGAGCTAACAAATTTTTTTTGAAATAGAGGTTAGAACTGGTGTCTCCAGATGTACCCTATCACGCATCGTTACGAGAACCGAAGATAGGGAAGATATCTACCAACCAGCCCACCCGGTCCCTGAAACACCATAATTAGGATCTGACAGACTTCATGATTAGACTGATAACCAAGGATAACTAGTGGTTCCATTTCCATGAATCGAAACCAAGTCTCAATTCATGAAACTCTAGCACAAAAGGAAGCTACGCGCCGAAGAAATCTCGAACAACAAAATTCACTGAAAATAAATCGGGAAGACATACCTGATTGCGATGTAAATTGAAAATCATTAACACAAGTTAGTGCCGACATCTGAAGGTCACGGTTGGTGGACTAGTCTGATGTTTTTGAACGTAAATGGCGTTTATAAAACCAGTAATGGTGGGCGAAAGCAAAAAAGATATTGATATTAATTCAGTTTGTAACGTTACATCGTTACATGTATATTTGCTTTCAGTTTATTTAATTTAGTAATAAAATTTTATCATATATTCATTTATATTTGGTTGTAGTATTTTTCAGAAAAGTGGCAGCATTCATTTCCAAAGATAACAGTGACAACGTTATGAATTTACCAACCTGTATGGCTTATACGCATGTCACTCTTTTGTAGAGATTTGGGAACGATTTTGTGGTTTTGTCTTTTTCGATGTTTGCAATAGACATCTTGCATTTAATAGTTTGTAAAAATAATGTATTATAAAATAAATTTGAAATAAAAATATTGTGTAAAAATGAAATCACTTAGTATAATGTATAATTGTTTTCTTTAAAAAGGAAATAATTATATAGATTTAAGAAGATTTTTCAAGATTTAATAATAATTCAATATGACTGCAAACGTTCGAAATTCGATCATTTTCCTTGGTAATTGTAACTTAATTAATTTTTCTTTATTATCTTAGTTTGATTTACAATAAGGAAGCATTGCCTTATTTCAAAGAAGCAATTACAATCTCCATACGCAATCGTGCATAAAAATATTTATACAGGTTTAAATTGATATGAGTTCTAACGCACGTGGTGAATGTTGAAGCCAGCTATTATCTAGTTACATCGTGTATAAAGGTCAAGTACCTATAATTATAATTAAAAGGGGTAAATTATTGTACTTCTTAAGCATGGTATTATAGTTTAACTCAATTTATAACCACAAAAACATGGAAGAACATTCGACCTTTTTATTTGAAATAATAAGGTTAAAGCGATTCATATTAACAGTAAATTTAAATTTTTAAAAGGAAGACTAATTTATATTACCAAATCTAAATTACAATATTTCATTACGATCAATTAATTAAATAAATTTATTTTATTGTGTTTTTGGTACAAACAATTAATTGTAATTTCAAAAATAAGTCAGAAACTTATTTGATAATAGAGTTCCTTGTATATTTTACCTAACTTAATTTTCAGTTTCTTAATAAGCATATTACTTCGTATGTGTATTTTACATCAGTCTGCGTCTGGCATTCCTTGTTCGAACAACGAAGTATGAACCAAATTCTAACGTGCAGTCCAAATGGATAAGAGATGGTAAAGCTACAAGGAAATCAATAATTTGAAGCTCGGACTAAGTATTTACTTGCATTCTTTATCTCATTTCACATAAAATGTTGTTATGACACAATATTCATTTTATTTTTTTAAACTTGTTATTAATCTGTTTCTTTAAATAATTGTTTGTTATTAATTAAATTCTAATTATGACCTGTTTGTTTTCTTTCCAGTGTGCATATTTATATTATCCCCAGAAACAAATAGTATCCAACGGTTACTATTTCACCATATAGTGTGTTCAGCGAGAAATGGGACAGTACGATATCTCGGAAATTAAAGCAAATTTTAAAATTCTGAAAAGTTTGTTATTAATATAAGCTAGGGGCATATATTTTATGATAAAAAGTTTTTTAATTAAATGCGTTACCGCCAGGTGGCGCTAGCCAACTTAATTGTTTTAAATGGAATATCCTGCTTTTTATTTGATTTTTGGAATTTTCAGCGTATTTGTGATAACTTTCTTTATAATTGTTAGCAATCTATTTGGTTTACTTTTTCAGGAAATAATAATTTTTATAAATTTAGCACGTACATAGGTGCTTACATAAAGATTTCGAATAAATGAAGATAGATTTATAAATTTTCTATCAAATCGATGACAAAACATTGTATTCTGTAGATATAACACAGATAACTAAATAATATCCTCAAATAAATTGAAATGTTATTAATAATTCATAGTTGCAAAAATTAATTTATCAAAAATTTTAGCAAAATTTAATAGACACCCGTGAAATAAAAAAATGAATATGTACATCAAAGAGTGTTTGTTTAGGTTTCAAAATCGTTGACGATTGCGTTCTATAATTTTTAATATCATGTTTACGTTTTCAAATGAAGAATATTACGATATACAGGGATATTACTTAGTAATGACGACCTCGAATGTCCCAAATAGGCAACTCAATTTACACTTTCATAGGTTGCTATTTCAATACAAAAACAAATACACCTGATTTGTCATATTTCGAATTTATTTATTTATTTATATAATTTATTTATTTTGTCAATAATTAAGTTGTAATATTTAAACTACTACGAGTATAATGAACTACTAGTAAAATTGGTATTTACCTTTAATGTTATTCGAAAGCATAAATATTATATTAGTCAAGCAAGCGTTCGCAGTAGTTCA
>JAHWXV010112740.1:0-20258 GCA_024586415.1 Phrixothrix hirtus
CCTGAATTGACTCATATTTGAAATCTTACTTCATATGAATGTCATTTTCTGACGAGCCTTATTCTTTCGTGATTACGACTGTATATATATATATATATATTAATATAAGTATTAATAATATAAATCATATTATCCAACCAAATCATACATATAAGTTTGTTTCTAACCTAACAGATAAAAATAAGCATTCTGTAATACAAAATATTTTAGGTATGGGTCCCAAATTTTCGTTGCCCATTACTCCGAAGAATATTCATTTAGATAGACTGTTAAGGGATATTGAATTTTTACTAAATTCAGTTGATAGAATCGATAAAGATGTTTATAGAGGTGAAATTTCGTTTTTGATTAAAAAATTTGTGAAACGTCAAAATTATAATTATTTTCTTTCTTGACTTTAGAAGCAGCTGACAATAACTGTCAAGAAATCAAGAAATACTTGCAAGATAATAATGCTACCGTCATAATGTCTAAAAATGAGTATTTTCAAAAAATGAAAACTGTTTTATGTGTTATTAATATATACAAAATTCTCAGTAAAGATCCATGTTATTTGTTTGAAAAGAAAACCAATGAATTTACTAAAATTCTTCTTAATAAGAAATTTGTAAGCAATGAATGTTATTACAAGCTTATCAATCACAACTCAGCTCTTCTTAAAATTTATGGTTTAGTTAAAACACACAAATTAAAGAATCCTTTAAGGCCAATTGTCAGCAATATTCAGTCATTCGAAATTTCTTACTAAATAATTTCTAATATACTTCAAATACCTTTTAAACAGTTTAATACTTTTAGAATTTCAGATGCTTTTGATTTTGTTAATAAAATTAATTCAGCTAGAGTTAATATCATTAATAAATTAGTTTCGTTCGATGCAGTTGGTTTACTTACAGATATTCCTATAGATCTTTTTCTTGACATAAATCAGAATTGGAATTTAATACAACCTAGCACTAAAATATCTGAAACCATCTTTATTGAAATTCTTAGTTGGATTTTTAATTCTATATACTTTACCGTTTGTGGTAAATATTACCAACAACTTTTTGGCACGCCAATGGGATCTTCGTTATCGTCTGTTATAGCTGACATTGTTATGATACCACACTATTAATTTTGTTATTTCAAATTCTAAAGTAAAATTTGATTTTGTTTTCCAGTATATAGATGATTTACTATTTCTGTCACCTGAAACATTAATAGATGCCACCTTAAAATGGTTTAATTCATTTCATAATAAAATAAAATTTACATGTGAAATAGAAAATATTAATCAAACTAATTTTCGTGATACTATCATAATTAAATCAAACTCAGGTCTTAAGCTTGGGTGGTATAGTAGGGCTTTTAATTCCAATAGAGTTATAAATTAATGTCATTTTTGTCACAAACAATATAAAATTAATTTAGTACTTTGTTTAAAAAATCGCATTATAAAAATCTCACATTCAGATTACTTACAAGAAGATTTGTTATTTTTAAAAAACATTCTTTTAGAGAATGATTTTCGTAACTTTCTTCTTAATAAATTAATTTCTTCTAATTCCACAAAGCTAAATATTTTTTCGGAAAAGAATAACCAAGATTTAAAATGTACTATATTGCCTTATATTTTCAATTTAATTACAAACATAAAATTTTTATTTCGTAACCTTCCTATCAAAATCTGTTTTCTAGTACGTTTCCTTTAAAAGATCTTTTTAGTTATATTAAAAATTTAACTCCCAAATTATTATGTAGTAATTTAGTCTATCGAATAACATGTAATACATGTGGGCATAACTATGTCGGACAAACTAAACAGAAGCTTAAATAACGTCTTATTCAGCATAAGTCTGATTTTGTAAGGTAGCCACATGGTTGCCATTAAAAATTCTAGTAATTGTTTGAATGATAAAACCGACTCGCGCTTTGTTAGCGTTTTTTATAACGAATTCTTACAATTTATTAAATTTAAAACATAAATTTAGTTTTCTTTAAGTTTACCCATGATGCGTTCATTATGTATTTCAGTTATTAACATATTTATTTTTCCAAATCATATCTGATCGTTCTTCAATTATTATTTAAATTTTATAATACAGTTTTATGTCATTATATTCAATTTTGTTATAATTTTGAAATTTCTAGACTTTCAAACATCTTTGTATATACGCCAATTTTGTATGTTAAATAATTTGTATATTTAATCAATGGCATTGAAATTTTTCAGGTTCTGATGAAGACAATCCATTCCCGAAACGTTAGCCATTTATAACTAAATATTTTCCTGTTCTTATTAGAGAAACAAATTCCATATTCTAAATTTGTGGAAAAAGTATAAATAAATAATATTTATACGAATCGTACGCTAATTAAGTTAGGATGACTTTCATACTTTATATACATAAAAAAGGAATATTTATTTAACTCAACATTTGTAGTATTTTAGGGCCATGTTAGCTAAGATAATAGTGCACTTTTATTTCTACTTTTTATTTTCAGATGTATATGTTGTTATAAAACAGTAAATTTAAAATAATGCACTTTATAGAGACCTAAAATTTGCTTTAAACGTTTAAGTAAACACATATTTATCATAAATTCATCAAAGCGATTCTATTATGCTCCAAGGTACTATTGGAAAAACAAACAATACATACAACAGTTATGCTGCATTTTATTTATAAGCTAACATAATAAGTATTTAATATAGTCTCCTTAATGCTGGGTATGTTCATTTTCTAGACATGACACCAGTCTACGTAACCCATCATAATCAAAAAGTTGGGAAATCAACTTTTATTTACATATTTTCAATTTCCCTTTATTACAACTGCAATATATTTATTTTTCATAAAAAATATCAGTATTAACTAACTGTTTGTATTGCACAAAACCGCTCAATTTCTAGTGGCAATTACATTTAGGATAACGCAGTTACAATTCGCAATAAGGAAATTATGCACCCAAGTACCACTTCAAGTAATTATAATGGGAATTGAAGTTATATTTACTTTACGGCAGTAAATATTACCGAACTATTACATAAATTTCTATTTTAACCTGAAAATTAGCGGATTCACTTTTTTATCAGTGAAAATATCTTAAAATTTAGAATTTATAATTACTAACTAGTATTATACGTTTCAGTAGCATTAGAAGTACTTGCAACGTAACAAAAACAATTCATAGTTACTCTTAAGTAATGTCAACTTTATAGTAAAAGTGTAAGTAGTAATAATTATCTTTAAATACTTAATTAGTACTTCGAAGAAATAGCTTCTTACAAGTCATTTGGCAAGTTTTTTAACGGTATAGTTGCTGTTGTTCACGACTACAAATTAGATGCTTTACCAGTTGAAATACAATACTAAAATAACCAAAGAATTTAACGTCAAGTATTTAGGTGAACATCGCCATATTTTATCGAACATGTTAATACTAATCAATGAAAACGTCAGTTTGTTTAAATTATTTTGTTAGTATTTTATTTATTTTTACTTCAGATACATTATATCTACAATTTACGTGAAAATATGTTGTATATTTTCACTTCAAATACTTCAGTGATTATTTTTATGTAATTTTTGTAAGATTTATTTTTATAATATTAATAGTTATCGAGGCACCCATATTTTATGGAGGTACCATAATCAGATATATCAATAAACGGGCATTCGTTTTATTTTAGGAGCTGCCACGTTAGAGTTGGATAAACAAGCGCGTACAACCTTTACTAGAAGGTTCACGCTTCGCAGCGAGAATAAAAGAAAAATGTCCATCCGGCCCTAATGCCGCGGAGGCTAGGAAGTGGAGTGTAGTTACTTATAAAAAGAAGATGGTCGAAATAACCAGCGAACAAAATATCGTGGTTGGCAGGTGCAAGTCTCGCTTCCAGTGTTGCTGGAGGAGATCCTGGCCTCGGCGCTGACGAGCTCCGGGTGATCCCGAAACTGATACGAGCTCGCGCAGGAAACAACCTGAAATACCTAGAGAAAGGAAAGAAACGGACCATGACACACGTGTAACTGAAAAACGCTAGTGTCAATCTGGACGTACAAGAGTGAAAGCGTCGTAGATTAATTTGGCGATAAAAGTTGGACTTAAAGTTACTCGTAGATATTCTGTTTCAAACACTTAGGGTTATGCAGAAAAGCATTGGTAAAATTATTTATAAACAATATGAAAGAAAAATTAATTAAGGTATAACAGTACATAAATGAAAAGAAAAATCAAAGTAAGGATAAGATCAGTTTACTTTTGTTCCGGAAAACAGCAGTGAACATCTGGCAAACGTACCGTTTATAAAAATCGTTTAATTAGGCATACTAGTAAAAATTCAACAAAATTTTGAGAACTACCTGCATGAGCAGGGCAAGTAGTAAATTATACAATTAATAGAAAAATGTTGAGAACCTCAAGCTAAATTAACACATGTGTGCTATAAAGTTTTAGTATCGAGCCTCGTTATCGCGCACATGTTCCAACGGCCGAAGCAAAACTTAAAATATCGAATTGCAAGTAACAAGATTTGAAAAAGGATAAATATTAGGTGTTCGTGAACTTGATTACCCTAATGTAAATTAAATGTAAAACATCTATTTGAGATCAAAGAATCTAAAAAAAGGGAATTAGCAATTACATTAATTGAATGGATGGTCGGACGTCACTGCAATGATGAGCGGCTATGATTTTAAGTAAAACATAAATAAATATTTGAAATTCGTACGGAACTAATTAAATCTAGTCTATCCAAGAACGCCTTTACATAAATAATAACATATAAAAATATATTCAAAGCAATAAGTAAAAGTATTGAACTAAGTTAATGTTAAAGGGGCCGTGCACCTATGAATTCAGCATCGAGCGCAAATAACTAATCGTTGCATTTAAAAACGAATTTTACTATTACAAAACAATTATTAATATCTTTTTCAAAATTATTAGCAGAATATTTATAGACAAAGTTATATGATTATAATGATTAATTAGAACTAATTTTAGTGTAGCACAAAATAATAAACTGTAGAACTTAAATATAGGAACGCAAAGCAGCAATTCGCAGGTCCCAAAATGTAACGAGCTTACGCCATCTTCGACGGATGCCAGTAGAAAAGTTAAGATAAACTGACCTGTATGGTAGAAGTTTTCGGCGAAAAACGGTTTTTGTCCTTAAGAAATCGAAATCATCGCCTCGAGGCTGCGGAACGGGTGTTTTCACAAAACCGTTGGTCGCCGTACCAGGGCCGTAGAGAAGCAGAACAAATGGGCGACTCTGGTATGAAGAAATAGCTGGTCGACCACAGCGAAAGGAAACCCTCTGAAACGGAACCTTGGGCTCATCCAGAATTAATCGTCCGCGTTATAAGCATACCGCCGAATTCTCAAACTTAACGGGCATTTTAAATCCCATACTTAAAACACTAAAAATAAATAAAGAAAAATCGATCAACCAACGTTGCACATAACTAAGGGATTCATACTCGCCCTAAAAATGTAGGATTTTATCTCAAGAAGCAGAGTAAACCACAAAGGTTATCGTAACTAGACGGAGCAAAAACTATAACGTACGTCTTTCACCAACAATTAACACACAATACTTTTCTGCACGCGACGGGATCAGATAACAATCCTCGAGAATGCAAATAACAAAGGGCGGAGTTAGGCAACCCAAAGCGCATCTGAAAATTAACGACGCAAAATCAGACGTAACCGGCAAAAATTAGTCGGTCTTAAAAAAAGACTGTTACAGAGCATTGTACATGTCACGTACGTATTATACTTTCTCAAATACTATAGAATTTTCATCTATTTTTACTGTTTACTATACTCTCTGTAACCTCATGATAAAGTTCTATAGAAAACGATAGCGTTATAATAAACTTTACAAGGTTACATAAGAAATATAGAAACAATGTTATTAGAAGGAAGCTAAGTAATTAGAAGTTTCAGCGACTAAACTGTAACAGAATTAACACGTAATTTCATAGTTAGTGAAACGTAATTGTAACGGTGATAAGCAAGTAATATATATGTATATACTATTCCCCATTTTAGTAACACATACGTTATAGAAACGTTCTAGGATGGTTGAAGTGGATAGTAACCAGACACCTTGGAGTCAAGTCGGAGTTGTTAATACGTATCAATAACTAAAAGTGCTGCTTGGGCATTATTACGTTTTTGCTCATAAAATAATCATTTTGTTTAATTATTCCAGATGTTCCACGGTTATGGCTTGTTAGGAGTGTATGGAAAACTAAAAAAGATGCGAAAACCATATTTTGCATCGGAACCTAATCCGGTATGATCTTCAAACAAATAATATTTTCAAGATTCCGCTTTTCTTAAAATACTGGAAGTACCTATCAATATCATTGTTTTAAGTATAGGGTGTAAAAAATAGTTAACCTTCTTGCAACAGATGATAGCAGGCATTTACAAACAAAACAACCTTATACAACAATAGTCCTAAAGATAACAGATTTCCTGAAGAAAACTAAAACATTATCTCGATAGAAGTTTACAACTAACGGATATTTTTATTCGGAAGTTCTCCAGAATACAGTTTTTATTATACACAACAAAACATTTATGCAATTTTTCGATAACTCTAGTGGTTAAGTCATAACTTATTAAAATCCATTATCAAGCTCGAGAAACTTCTCATTCGTAAAAATAGGCCAAATACAATAGCAATACCAAAATATTTACAATTTTAGTCACAAATGGTGGTAAATACTTTACTGTATATTAATGTCCATTGTTAAATATTTTTCAATATTACCTTATGCTTTTTATTTATGTACATGATTAGACATTAGATGTTTTTTTATTATTGGTAGAAGTTATTGCGTGTGTTGATTAGTTATAATTAAAGTGGGCTCAAACCTGCAATACGTCGTTATTCATCCCAAATCGATGTATATTGAGTTGTAATTGACTTTTTTGTAATTTTAGGTTTGTTGCTTTGTTAAAGATAATAAGTTAATCACTATTACTTCTTTAAAATAATACACAATGTCCAAGATTTAGTCGCAATTTCCATGTCCGTGACCGCATGTACGTTTAACCAACTTTTTAATAATTGTATATGTTACTACACCGAATTTTATCATTACTGTTGATTTACCATCATTAATAGTTTTGAAATATTCTGTTTTCTATCAATTTTCAATTTCAACAATTTATTCGCAAAATCTAAGTTATCTTTTATCTCATTATGACACACACGGTTACGTTTCAAACTGTAAACTTGCACACAAAGCAAATTTGATATCTTCGATGTTACGATTTCTTGTTGTTAAGAATGGACGTCATTGAGGGCATTCACCTTTGAAAAGTACGTAACACTGTTTTTGGTTGTTACTTCTGCAATTCCAAATAATCCTCATAATTTATGATGCTCAGAAAATTGTTTTGGATAGGCGCCAGCCACAAATTTTCTTTTCATTACAAGAAATTATTTAAATAACAGAATACGATCGCGATAATTTCAATGCAAGGCTGCCAAACTATTATAACTTTAATTTGAAATGTCTCGTTAATTAATGGAGATAGCAAAAAACCTATACCAATATTTTGCTCTATTTTTGATACTCACTACCTGTTGCAAAAATGTACACTGTTTTCTTTACATCCAGTGTAACATACAATTTTTTTCAGATTCTGTAGAAATCTTTGCCTACCTTATTGACAATTTAGAATAGCTGATGTTGACTTGCCCATTTTTTTTCATCCTTCCAAGTTTGCGGTAGTTTTAAAATTTTCTAGAATATGTTTTACATTGTTATTGTGTTGGGCCGTATCCAGTTCTTATATTAGTGCTACTAGCTTTTCGAGTTAGTGTTTTAACTCGAGAATTACTTTTACATAAGATATACATTAACTTCTCATGTTTTTTTCGGTGGTTTTAGTTATTTGATTTCATTATTAAAACATTCTGCAAGATGGTGTACTTGAATTCGGATCTATTAAAGTTATTTTTGCTCACTAAGGATACCACCAAGTTATTAACCGTACCTGCAGGACATTTAACCAAAGATTTCCTCATTACCCCATGACTGGAAAGAATATTCGATAAAATCGTTACAAACTTGGACAATCTACGAGGCAATGGGTATATAACCTAAACACTTCACAAGAGACTATGTATCAAAAATTAATGTTCTAGGATTTTCCATCAAATATCAGTTCATTCAGAAGAACGTAGTTTAATTTAAAGGATTTTAAAAAGTCATGAAATCCGTGTCTTTAAAATACCTCCTGTCCAAACTTTACATATTGAAAATCCGGGCAAGTGAGTCGAATACTAAGAATTTGTGATCACAAAAGTACATGAATATCTGGGGGTTTAAAAAAAAGTAGTTAGATCTGACAAACCCAAATTCAACTACGAGGATAGTTTTAATCGAAATAATTTACTGTTTGGAGCACAGAAAACCCTACCGCAACAAGCGAACAAAACTTTCAGCCAAAATTTAGCCCCAGTGTATTCACTGTATTAAAGGACGATAGTTGTTTTTATAAAATATACGACGAAAATTTAACTAGTCAAAGATACTTAAAACGTCAAGTTCAAAATTTTCCCCTGTCACAGTTGCCGACATTCTGACTCCGACTGGACGCAGCCTCAGCTCATTGCAATTCTAACGTTAGTCAAAAGTAGATAAAAATATTTGAATACAAATGGATTCCTCATGTTGGTCCTCTGGAGTGGCCAGCGAGGTCACAAATTTAATACCTTTAGATTCTTATTTATGGGGAAAAATCAAAGCAGAGGTACACAACAGTCTGTGTCAAAACCAGGATAAGTTATAAGCTCGAGTTCTTAAGTCTTCCAAAACTTTTGCCTCGCAGGAGATGAGAAGGACCACTATCCAGCGCATTACATTAGGAATTTTTAAATGTGTAGAGGTTGATAGTTCTAATTCTAAATATCGCTTATAATAAACAAACGAGAAACTACACCGTTATTATTTATCATGCTTATTATCAAACACTACTATAACAAAAATTACAATATGGCGGAAATATGTACATAACTGAAAAATTATTGAAGGAATACGAGTCATCAATTGAAGCCTTATTCTTCATCATCTGATATTTTAAAAATGTAATGGCTCTATTTGGAAAAACTGATTTTTTGGCAAATTAGGGTAGATGGTGGACGGGCCCCTAGTTTGCTCCCTACACCAAGAGATAGTTTCAAATGTTTGACGTACTATATTGAAATTTCCATCAATTTTATCAGTTGCTTTCGGAACTCCAGCTTATATATACAGTTTTCGTAATAGTTATTTATACTTATAAAATCATTGAATTTTATATTTACTAATAGGACATTGGATAGATGTAAATTTATTTTTACTGTTTCACTGTTTAGCTTTATGTGCAATATTATACCCCAGTATGTTTCTTCCAAAATCTATTAATAATATATTTGTATTGCTTAATTTCTTCAGTATGAAAAGCTAATCAAACTTATTAACTAACTACTCTAGTAAAAAATCTCAAAAAAATAATATACTCGCATTTATCTTCGCCTGGATGCCTCTATTTAGAGCTTTGACGCTTGGTATTTGGATCATATTGAAAACACCACGTCTCATCGCCAGTTACAATCGAATACTTGAAGTTTTCGTCATTTTTTGACTCTTTAAATAAGTTTTTACAATGTTGAATTCGGAGTAATTTTGGATCATCAGGTAGCTTGTGTATGGTATAAATTAAATGAATCTTTGGAGACATTTGATTCCATTTCCACGTATCGCAATGAAGATTTCAGTTTATTTGTAATAAATTCACGCACAAGTTCGATGTTACTTTCAGTAACCACAGATCGTTTTGTACCGGGATATTCGTCGTCATTTATGTCCGTACGGCCGCCCTTAATTATGTAAACCACTCATGCACTGTGGTACATGGTAATTAATCCTCACCATACACTTGTTTCATCGAACTAAACGTTTCAGTAAATAATTTACCGATTAACAGAACTTGATATTTGCTCTTTGTTCAAAATTTGTTTTTCGACCAATACCAAAAACACACTGTTACTTTATGCACAATTTCTCCGCTTCTAATAATGCAAACGTCATAATCTTTTAACATAACTTGCTGAAGGATCTACCTTATCGACGCATATTTTGTTAATAGATAGCACCACTAAGAATTACTATTTTAAAGCAGTTCCGTTTTCTCTGAGACAGACTTCGTATATTATACAGTTGACAATACTTCGATATGAAATTTACTGCAGATAAAGGGAAGATATTTACCGGCCGTGGTGGAATAACAAAATAACTGATACAGTTATAATCGTACGTCCAATTTAGCGATTTATACAAGTAGATGAGACACAGGTTCCCTGCAGATAGAGTGAGAACTTTTGCCGATCACGGTGCGATACGCAAATAACAAATACACTAATTGTATTCGTAATGACGTTACTGACTCAAAAATTTTTCTACCTTGTTACATACTTATGCTAATTTTAAGCATTTTTATTTAACGTAGTTAATTTCAATAATCTTTAAAGCTTTATTTATAAATATTCTTAATTTAATTTCACCTAAACTTGTATTCAAACTCTTGTCAACTATAATCTATGTGTGTTTTTATTAAATAGTTTATGTATACATTTATTAATTTTTAAGAACAATATGTTTTGAACTTGTTTGAGATTTCTTACGTTACATTTTAAAAGTTAATCATCCCAAATTTATTTTCTAATTCTACTAATTTTTTCGTATTTTGTCACTGATCGAAATGACAATAACGCATGTGGCAGAAAAACTAGTGTTTAGTGACCGGCAAAGCTGCAGTGGTGCGAGGTGTAGTTCTTCGGTACTGCAAAGATAAACACTGTAGGAATAATAAGTATGAATGGGTAAATATGAGCGCCACTGTTTTCAAGACACTCTGCAAACAGGTGGTGTTCGGAGAACATCCTGTATGTCATGATATTAAAGACCTTGCCTTCTAGCGGAAAACAGAATCTATAAAGGTACTGCAGAAGTTGGATTCAAACTGAAAGGAATGTTCTAATGCTAAAGACGCTTATTCACTTATGATCACACTGTATATGAAAATTAATAAAATGGTGCTACTGAAGGTTCATTGATCAGTTACGTTACTTGTAAAAAAATTTGAAAGCGTGCTATGCATTGAATAAAATAACTGAGAGTTGGTTTCATAACTGACCACCCTGTATACGATTTAATTAATAAGTTGAACTTTAACTCAGAAATAAATAAGATAGGGCCTTTACTTTGACTAAATTTGCATAATACTAATTCACTTTTGCACGCGCGTTCGGAACACAAGAACATCTTTATACTAGCTTTGGTTTATACAAAATTACATAAATATATAGACACTCAATTCTAAATTCTAAATAAACAAGAAAAGCATTAGCTAAGGAAAAACTAGGCTCGAGGTCAATTTTTGACGAGAAAATCAACTGATTATTACAGCTGAGAGGTTTGAATAAAGAAACTAATTTATAGAAATGAGCTCTAGGTTTTTGCTGGAGACAAAACAATCTGTACAGACAAGAAATGTCAAAATAACCTATGAATAAAATGGGTACCCCAGGGTATTTTAAATAATGGTACAGGTAAAGTTAGTAATTAAAACATTAACGGAAATATGTCTTACACACAATTACATAATTAGTTAGAATTCAAATTATAAAATGTTATACTGAAACATTAATTCTGATTTGCGGCTACGGTAAATATCTTAAGTCTGTAATTTATTTATTTCAGGACTATTTAGAATAAAACGACGGTACGTCAATTAATTAAATTACGTTTCTTTTGCACAGTTAAAAATAGATCAGCGGTGACAGCACAACCTTGGAAGATTGCAAAGATATGCACAGATAATTCTTCCTTGCCGAAATCAGGGTAAGCGAAGAAAGGACATAGAAAATGTAAAACACTTACAGGTGGATGTTTACTTTGTGTTCGAGAAGTGAATCAACTTTGTATTTTTAGGAACGACAACCCCTTACAGCTGGAAATGTGCACATTTGAAACAGGCTGTAATTTCGTTAAAATGACAAATCTCAATTTTTCAGTGTTTCTGCCTACATGTCGGTAACTCAGCATGTCCTTAAATTCTTTAACGCAAGCCCAACTATTTTCCTAAAATAAAGATAAAAGACACCCCTGAACAACACTAACCACTTTACACTCCTTTACTTAAACGTGGTTGTATTTGAACTCTCTTCTTCATTACAGAAACATTCCCACAGAAGCCTACCTCACCTCTTTTTTGGTGAGATCATACCACTGCAGCAACACTGCATGATCACATATTTCAACTTTTACCTTAATTACCTTAATGCCCGGATAAGTATTGTATTTGTTTCTGCTTCAACGAAGTACATTATTTACTTTAACTACTAAGGAAAGGAATTTTTATGAACCTAACGTTCTATATTTAGTACTTTAAAGATGTGATAACTAACCAGCTTCAATACATTGGACATACGAGCTGACGTAATGTTTTCACAGCTGCAAACAACTTCTCCATTTGTGTGAGATTTAAAAAGATGGCATTATTTTTTGTTCTACGAGGTACATTGAAATAGTTCCATAAAAAGGCAGATTATTCTTAAATAAAAGGATGTTTTTAAAGGTTTATGATCTGAATTGTTTTTTAATTAAAATCTTATATGTAGATAATATAATTCGTAAAGCATATTTATGTTTTACTTATTTAAATAACGGAAATGCAACAAAAAACAGCGAGAGCTGACAATTTATTAATTTTACAGGAATATTTTTTGACTAATTTTTATAAATTCGTTCAATTCGACTTATCTATTACTGTATAATGTATAAGCGCGTCTGAAAATAATACGACTTTAGTCGCTCATTTGAAAACACCCTGTATATACTTCCGCGTAGTATTAACAAAATCCAATTGGTAAAGTACCAATATTAGTTTTTCGTCAAAATCGCTTTGTAAATCTAAAATAATATAATTTCATTTTACTAACAATTATTAAAAGCGCAAGAAATCCCAAGTTAGGTTTTATAAAAATTAGGAGCATTATTTTCCTAAAAATACTTATTCAACAATTCCCGCATGAAGGCCGTTAAGTTTAAAAATATACACTAACCCCTCTCGTCTTCCCCTCTTCAATTTCAAGAAGAAGTACTTCACTTCAAGAGTATAGCTCGTAAAGCAAAGAAGTAAAGCCGCGTTTGTTTGTAGTGCGCGTCTTGGCGATATTCAAAAGTATACCCGTATGTCGAATTAAGGGATTAAGTTAGTATCAGCTTGATCTATTTCTGTTTAGCGCGAATTTATAGAAAAGGGTCGATTCCAACTCCCTTGTCAATTTGGAACCAAAGGGGCTAAATCTGACAAGGGTGTATTGTACATACGATTAAGCGAATATCCGAGACCGCTGTCTATAGCCTCCGGTTCTTCCGAGAATTTCGCAATCTTCAGATCACCAAGTAAGTGATAAATTCAGCTATTTAACTTTCCTTTATATCTACCCTCTCCCCATATTATTCCATCTGGGGCAAATTAGCCGATCACGTAGAACTACCAGACAAGTCCGTTAAGACTATAATTAAAATGCCAGCGTTTGCGAATTTTTAATAATTTATATTACTTGGGGTCATTACTGCAAACTTCTTTTGTTTCATTTTAGATTAGTTAACTTTTAGTAACACAAGGGCCCCTTGATTTAGAAATAATACATTATTGTTCCCGTTACTTAAAATTGAGAAGAACATGTAATTTATTAATTGTATGTCCTGCGTTTTAATTTTTAATATATTCAATTTTTAAGTACAGATCTTATTTTATTACATGTAAACCCATCGCGATAGCCTATACTTTCTTTCAGGAACTAATCATCATTTTAGCAATTAATTAGTTTAAGTAATCCGTCGTAATTCTTCCTAATCTAGGATGAAACCTAGGGACTTGGACAGACAGAACTAAGTTACTGTAACTACATATTAACGTAACCCTAGGTATAAGTAATTGGAGATCTGTTTCTTTGTTTTCCGGTCTTTATGATAGCATGATCTCGAACTATCAATTGTCCGTTATTTATTGGTAAAGACAAAGTGGTGCCTTTATCCACAACCATCACACCCATCTTCACGATTTTTGAACACTTCCATAAAATCCCTGAATGCTAACTTCCTTCAACTTAACGCAATTGTAGAACATACCCCATTTTCCACTGCGGTGGCTGGAGCAAATTAGCTTATCCAGGGAATTGCCAATTTTAACAATCTCAGGGGCGTAGGACCCGTTTGGGAGCATTATAAATGATACTGAACTATAACATTGGTGAGTAAGTATAAAGTAGAAATATTTCGCTCGGTAATAATAATATATGATTACTAACAGTATTTGTTATTTCACTATTTCACTGCAGTCGGTATATATTATGTCCGTTGTTTTCACTTGTATAAATGCCTATATTAAGGTCGCAGTATTACAATTAAGATGTTTAACGCAACTTTTTCCCGAAACTCGATTTAATTACATTAATTTATTAATTATGGAGATTTCTAATTAAACTATGCTACTTCAGCTTATCAATTGACTAAGAAATAATTTAAATACCTTTGTCTTTATTGATGTAGACTAGGATCTAGTTAATTAATTATGAGCAACCTGAATTATGAAAGATAATTGAAGAAGTATATATTTTTGTAATTAAAGCATTACTTGATTTTGTTCAAGTTTTCTCTTTAAAATGTCGTTGTAGTAAATTGGGATCATATGATATCTTTTAAGCAAGTTAAATATTGTCAAGTAACTTGTATATTATAAATTTTTGTCTATCTAAATTTAAAGGTTAAAAGAAAATGTGAGCCTCTAACCTGTCAAAGTAGAAGCTATAAAATACTTAAACTTAAGGTATTATAAAATTTAGGCAAATAGCCTGCTATGTTTCTGAATTTATGATACCCTTTTGCTCAAAGGAGGAATACGTTCATCGTATTATAGAGGCAGTACCTTATTTTGTGTATGTTAAACAAGAAATTGGATTTTCAAGAGACAAATGAAAAAAGGCTGCTGTATTTACCTTTAACAATATTTGATTTAAATGTCACTTACAGAACGTGGATTCGAATAAATTAAATTTCTAATTGTTAATTCTCTTTGCTGCGCTTTATTGTTTGTAACAGTGGTGACTAATTTAACCAGTTAGTAATCTAATTGGAAGATGAGATAATAGAGCAATAGCCGACTTCAATATGTTTTAATTATAAATGTAAATTTCTAATTTCCAAATAAAATGAGTAGGTATAAAAGATGTATCCTAGTGTAAGAATAATAAAGGCGCCCTCGACGAATGCATTGTCTCAAGTTGTCTCGCAAGCTATTCTGCTTTTACAGTATTTATTTGCGTAAACTTTCGTACGCAATTCTGGATAGTGGTGTACGTTAGTTTTATTAAAGATAAATTAAGTATATATTCTCATATTGTTCCTTGAAATTGGAAATCATATTTATAGTTTTTTCAACATTTAAGGTTTTAAGAAGAGGAAACAAATTTGACAGTAAAATTTTAAAAATAGTATTACGATTAACAAAATATATGTCAACTATTTTAATAACAACGCTTATTTGTACAAAATATGACTTTGCATTCATAGTTGTGCTTTTTACTATACAGGAATGTTTTACAGATACATTGAGTAGCAGATATCTGTTTCAGATTAAAATTTATAACAAAACAGAGTACATAACCTACTTTACTCCCGCTTTCTTAATCAACTCCACCCCAATATAAAATATTTATCTACCAACCTCATTCTTGGATAAGATTAATGGCATTTTATAGGTACCTAGAAAATCCACCGTTTTCAATAATGTATAGGTTATTTATTTTCATAGAAGCAAATAAATCATAAGTTTAGATAGAGGAGTTTGAAGTAGTAAAATAGAACGTTAAACATTACTATCAAATATATCTGTATGATATAGTAATTACCCTTTTGTACTGCAGTGTAGATATGGGTGATTTTAATTGATTATCAATTAGAAAATGTATAGGCTCTGTACTCTCTTTGGAAACGCATATTACATCAGAATGTGAAATAAAATTGAGGCGATATAAAATATTATGCTTGTGAGCTATTCACTCACCAAAGTGGTACAGGGCACACAACTCAGATGAATATTATCCTCAGACAATTTTTGGCACAGCATCATTCTTAATTGAATGTCAGGTATACTGATAAGTTCAATATCCGTTGAGTGACACTCATGTGATTGTCTAATTAATTCTAAGTCATTATTTTCAAATGGATGTAATAATGATTCATTACTATTCGAATTTAAAAAATAAAAATAATCGTCTTCACTTAAAAAGTTTTTTTCGACACTGGATTCTCCGAGATATAAATACACGGATGCAGCTCCTTCTTCGCGTAAGGATCGCACAGATTCTAAAATTCTATTTCGATGGACAGGGTTAAATACACCAATAGCATCTAGATCCGGGTCACCTACTTGTTTACATATTTCTAAGTCATCATATCCATTATCAATAAAACTTTCCCCGTACTGACCGAGATGGAGCGATTTCAACCACTCCGTAACGATGTTAGCATCCATATCCCATCCGCAAGCACACCTTCTTTTGAGTATAACGTGGGACTAAATCGTTTGAAATCAAAAGCGTGTCGTTAAGGGTGCGCTATAGGTTCGCGCACGCACCGGTCGCTAACGAAATATCACGAAAATAAGACATTTTTATTAAGTTAATCGCAGTTAAAATTTGTCTTTAAGAAAAAATATTAGGCGAAACTTTTAATTTTATTACTGTATACCCTATTGCTGTGATTAATATTAGCAATCTAATAATTACACACTCTTTAGCATAATAATAAATCTCAAAATAGAATTGATAACTGTTGAATTTCTGACTTCAGGTAACAAGAAATCTATAAGGTTCGAAAATTGTGGTAATTTATCCAATATTGGAGTAGAGTTGTAAATGAAAATAAGCAGCCTGTTGTACATATAACTTTGTTAGTGGATGTATATTGGGTGAGTATATTATCCAAATTATGTCGATTCTGCCATTATAAACCTCAAGGAAGTGGGAATTATTAAATTGAATTCACTTATCCCACAATGCAATAGAGTTAACAACCCAGTAATCACTACTCTACGAGTAAACTACACCCAAATTTATTCACTAAAAATGTCCTTAAACTAACCTACGATCCATTATCCTTCTTTATAGCTTGGATTCGATATTATTTTATATATATGCAAGTATAAAGTTAAAATGGTATACCTCTGTTTGGCACTAACAGCATTTCTTACCCTTTAAATTAACGTACATACATTTTTAATTACAAGTCTCTAAGATAAATTAAGTTTAAACTAAAAAATTGTAACATCTAATTTCTAAGTGCACATTTTAAAATATATTGAAACCTATTGCTTAAACACCTAAAGCGAACATTTTAAGGGAACTAGAAAAAGCACATAATATTAATCACTGTATCATAAAATAAAGGAGGTTTTTGATCGATGAAGAAGTGTGTGAAAATAGATGCTATTTAGCATATAATAACTACAAGAATTTTGTCAAGTTTCCTAGCGGTAGGCCGTTCATGAATATGTTAACCTAAGGCGGAAAATGTGTTGGAATGAGGTCAAACTTAGTTTAGTGGTGTAGAGGATAGCAAACCTGGAAATTATGCGGTTTAATAAAGGAGTTGGTGTAAGCCACTATCGTGCCTTCATTATATAAATATGTCAGTCTTAGTGAAATTTAAAGACAAGTTTGTGTTGAAAATTTCTTAATATTACGTCATATATAACAGTTTCAAATATAATTTACAATGTACACGAAACATACTTCTACCTCTATGACAGGTTTTCAGTAGGATTGAGTCAAATAACTGTAAGCGATGGATTACTAATATCCATGAATAACAATTCTACAATTTAAAAATTAGTTTAGTCTCAAATTAACTTTTAAGATGTTCAAATAGCTATTAATGGAAAAAAATACGCCTTAAAAGATATAGACTATATTAGTAGTAAATAGGACCAGAAAGTTCTACTGCTAGTAACGCAATAGACTAATTGCACTTACAAGTAAAGATTAACTTTGTATGTTTCATGCGGAATTTATCATTTTTCTGTTAACTTTGGTTGTAAATAGTGCAAAACTAAACTTGGAATAATTTGCTTAATTCTAATAATTTTTGTACACATCGATACAGGCTAAGTAATTTATTTCGATATACGAGGGGCATGCGATTATTATTAAGAATGAAGAAAATAGGTAGGCCACGGAAAACAAAAACCATAACCTCATTAAGAAGAACTCTTTGCTTGACATTTGCCACTTAATTTGCTAATATATCTTAAATAGCGTTTTAAAGAGATAGTTTTAAGTTGCGCAAACGTAGTGAAAAATGGAATTAACCCGAGAACATTTTCGCATAATGATTTATTATGATTTAAAAAAGGTTTAAGTGCGTACCCAAGTAGCACTTTAAGTAACTATGACGGGCATTGGGGCTATATTTACTTTACCGCAGTAAATATTACTGAACTATTACATAAATTTCTATTTTAACGTGAAAATTACCTGAATCACTTTTTTAACAGCCAAAATATTGTAAAATTTACTGTTTAGAATTACTAACTAGTTATATACGTTTTAGTAGCTTTAAAAAATCCTGCAACGGAATTAAAACAATTCATAAAGAATATCAGCTTTAGGGTATAAATTGTAAGTAGTAATAACCATCTTTAAATACTTAATTAGAACCTTGAAGAAATAGTTTCTTACAAGTCAATTTTCAAGTTTTTGTAACATTTTGGTTACTACTGTTCACGACTACAAATTAGTGCCCTGATAGTTAAAATACAAGTTCCAATGGCGCTAAAATGACCAAAGAATTTAACGTCAAAGTATTTATCACTGGAATAATAATTGAAAGTTACTAAAATGTCCTGATAACCCCTAAAAAAGCACTTTAAAGGAAATCTCCCGTTTAATACCCATTTTAACATGATGTTTAAAAATATGTTGTGTAATTATTGCGGTCAGGCGGAAAAAGTTGTTGTCATTCTACATCTTTAAATTGAATTGAATTGAAAATTATTTTGCTAATACAGAAATTACTTCAACAAATCTAAATAAAGTGCAAAGTGATAAGTTCATTATTAAATCAACACCTGTTGAAGATAAAAAAATTAATTTAATCGAAGAAAACTTTCAGTTTAATGATTCAGATGAAGACAACAATGAAATTCATTTTGATGAAAATTGTGGATATACCGATGAAGAAGAAAATAATATTTTAATAAGTGAATTGTCAAAAGAGCTTGCAAATTGGTATTTAAAACATACGAGTAAGCAGTAGCGCGGTTGGCAGTGTACTGCATTTACCACATGACAGTCGAGTTTTATTAGAAGCTCAAAACATTCTGGAGATTCTTCCCACGGCTAATGGACAATTTATAACGGTATTAGAAATGGTTTGCTTTCTCTATAATTCATGTATTGTACCTACACTGAAAGAAAACTGGAATACTTCGCAACAAATATTCATTTGAGCACATTTTATTTGTAATAAATAAGAGATATTTATAAAAGAGGAACATTATTAGTTATAAATATATACAAAATTTTAAGTTATTGCTAGAAAGCAAATCAATTATTTCGATGTAATTTATTTATAAATAATATGCCGAATCTTAGGAAAATAAATAAACACGGCTTAAACCTTATTTGTAATAGATATATCTGATTAATTATTAATAATTAATTCCTTTTATTATGAAAAATTCAATTTATCTATGCTTAACAAACGTTTAGGTCAGAACGGCAATTCAATTCTATTTGTAGTTAATATTGCTGATTTATAATTAGTCAATTTATTCCTAGTAACGATATATCTTTACACTATAAATAGAAAGCAACTAATATGTACCCACACTGCAGTGCATATGAATCGCGAAAGCTATTAGATTAGGGAAAGCCTTAACCAGTTACCTATTAGCAGCCGGTACCTATAACGAACGTTTTTGGTGGGGCAGTTACTACTAGGTATACTTTCCGTAGTAGTTATATAAACGCTTCTTAACAGTAAAAAAGAATATTTTACATCCCAGTAAATATTACTTTGAAGCGAAGTGATTGCAGTTATAATTACTTCATGAAAGTAAAAAGTACTTTATATGCGTAAATTATGGTAACTTGAATTACATAGTAAATTTATGTGAACATCGCCATATTTTAT
>JAHWXV010112741.1:0-11388 GCA_024586415.1 Phrixothrix hirtus
GAAACTAGTACCTGAATTGACTCATATTTGAAATCTTACTTCATATGAATGTCATTTTCTGACGAGCCTTATTCTTTCGTGATTACGACTGTATATTTCAATACCTTAGATTTGGCCTATATGAAGTTAGCCCCCTACTTTTTGAATTAGCTAATTTCAAGAATTGTGCTAAATTGTGCTCGAATATTATGACCATAATACGAAAAATGCGTCAAAAAATCGGAAAAAAACATATTTTAGACCAGCCCCCCACTTTGCATATTTCGCAATTTTCTCAATTGTGCTTAGTTGTGCTAGATTGTGCTAACATTGTGCTAAAGTAATATTTCGCAAAAATAATTACAGAAAAAGTTATGCCCAAAAACATTTTCGATGAGATAGGATTAAAGTAACGTTTAAATTAACATCAGCCATCTAAATGTCATATAATTACATATCTGAGTTGTGATAGCCTAGCACAACTCAGCACAATAGCCAATTTCGCCAACATAACGATATAAAGGGCATTTTACTCTTGAGCGCGGCTGTTGGTAACGGTATTCAATGTCTAAATTTGGATGTTCTGACAATCCAATGACGCTAGCACAACTCAGCACAATCGGCCAATTTCGCCAGCACAACAATAAAAAGCCGATGGCAACGGCATTCTATGTCCAAATTTCGATATTCTGACGATGTGATGATCACCAACTTGCATATATGAGTTGTGCTAGCGTAGCACAACTCAGCACAACCGCAAATTTCTCCAGAACAACGATAAAAAAGGTACTTTCGTCTTGATCGCGACTGTTCGCAACGACATTCTACATCTAAATTACGATGTTTTAACGAGCCAATGACGACCAAATTGCATGTCGAAGTTGCGCTAGCGTAACACAACTCAGATATGCAATTTGGTGGTCATCGAATCGTCAGAGAATCGAAATTCGATCATAGAGTGCCGTTGCGAACGACCGCGCTCAAGAGTAAAGTGTCCTTTATATTGTTGTGCTGGCAAAATTGGCGGTTGTTCCGAATTGTGTTAAGCTAACCCATCCGATATATGCAAGTTTGTGGTCATCGCATCGTCAGGGGATCGAAATTTGGACATAGAATGCCATTTCGAACGGCTTTTTATTGTTGTGCTGGCGAAATTGGCCGATTTTGCTGAGTTGTACTAACCTCATTGGATTGTTAGATCATCAAAATTTGGACATTGAATACCGTTGCGAACAGCCGAGCTAAAGAATAAAGTGCCCTTTATATCGTTGTGCTGGCGAAATTGGCTATTGTGCTGAGTTTTGCTAAACTAGCACAACTCAGATATCTAATTATATGACGTTCAGATGGCTGATGTTAATTTAAACGTTACTTCAATCCTATATCATCGCAAATGTTTTTTGGGTGTAACTTTTTCTGTAATTATTTTTTAGCACAATGTTAGCAGAATCTAGCACAACTTAGAACAATTGTGAAAATTGGTCTAAAATATGTTTTTTTAGATTTTCTGATGTATTTTTCGTATTATGGTCATAATATTCGAGCACAATTCAGCACAACTGTTGAAATTAGCTAATTCGAAAAGTGGCGGGGAGGGGGCTAACTTTGTATAGGCTTAGATTTGCATTGAAGTTACCGGCTATGCCGCTTTATAGCAATTATTGACGATTGTACATTAATGTATCGCTCAAATACCATCGACGGTACGCGAGATGCTGGCGAAGTGTCGATAATCGGCAAAATACAACAGATGGCGACAAAACAGTACCGTAGTGAATCTTACCAATGGCGTTATCTATAATCAGCAATTTTAAACAATGTTGTTGAATTATTGTAATTACTGTAACCATGTCAGTTACGATCAATTTTTAATTAATTGCTTTTTACTAATTCTTAGCTAGTTGTAAAGCTATTTTAATAGGTAATATTTTATAAAAACAAATTAATTGTATTACAAACTTGGTAACACGAGCCACCAATGATCGCCGTATTACCCGCGCCCTTTCACGTACCGCATCGCTCCATCGCGTGAAATTGTTAAAAATGAAACCGATAATGCAGTACTATAGTTCTTCATAAGTATAACACTGCCCTATACCGTCCATATTGAATTTAAACCATGAAACGAATTGTAAGTGTGCTATTGTGAAAAACAGGTGTTCTTCATGGGGAGAGAATCTTTGTGAGTGTCTCTTTTAAACGGCACTGCTCGGCAAAGCTTCCGTCCAAAGTGGTATACAGTTATGTAAGTGTTAAAAATCATAAGCATTGAAGCTAGCACCTCGCACAAGTTTGTACCAAGTTTCGCCAAAAACTTAACAATCCGTGTTCAAAAACGATCGGTATGATTCGTATTGCTTATGGGGATGAAGTTATGAAAACAACAAAAGTGTTGTTTAGACGGTTCACTAATGGCCACAGTTCAATGAAAGGTAGGTTGTAGAATATTTGCGAATTGCAATCGATGTAAATCTCCATTTAATTACACACGAGAACTATGAAATTCCAAATTCCATTATTTCTGATAATTTAATCCAGTATATGGGGATAAGCCGTGTAGCTTTAAAATTTCTTCAAGGGCCACTGATTCAACTACAGAAGAACTATCGTATGAAAGTCACTCAAGACAAGAGCCATTACCGGCGATGAATCATGGTTCATCGGATATAATCTTGACGCATGACGATAGAAGAACAACGGCGGAAAAAAGTGTGCTCACCTTTTTTCGACCATGATGTGGTTCACTATAAATACCCTCCAAAAGACGCCAAAGCGTACTTCCTGCAAGTTTTGAAGTGATTTCGCTATACAATTCGACGCACGCGGTCTATTCAGTAGTTTTTGACGAAACACCGCAATCCAAGATCCACCAGCTTGCGCGCAATCCCAACTACGTATGACTTCTAGCTATTTCCAAAAACAAAAATATCTTAAAAGGAAAGTGGTTTGACGACCTAGAGGGCACAAAATAGAGCGCAATGAGTCATCTGCTAGATACTCCAAAAGCTGAGTTTCAGGACTGCTTCAGGGAGTAGACGCTGCGCTGACAGAATGTATTTATTTTCGCAGGGCTATAATAAAATCGATTCAGAGTAGCTCCATCTCTTTGTATAGCGTAGGTTGCGTTGCTTTTCGGACAGACCTCGTATAATTTATGCTGGATGAAATTAGAGACCATAATGATTTGATCAAGTCTGTGTAGTAATATAGGACCAGGTGCAAAACCTGATTTCAATTTTTTTAATTACAATATAACTCCGTTATAGCGAACTCGTGATATAACGAACGATTGTGTCTATAACGAACAAAATTACAAGTACATTTATTAATGTACATTTATAACGAACGGTTGGTAATAACGAACACTTTAATTATTGTAAATTAGATCTTTTATGACGAACTTAATTTGAAAAGACTCACTAATTTTGAGAATTACTCAACAAAGGAGATAAATAAACTTATTTACTTGCATTAAACAAACGTATATAGATACTGATAAGGGAGCTTTAAAAGACATGTCAAGAATTCTTGTAAAGTTTATCGCTCATTCATGAAATTCGGCGCGACGCATCGTAATTTTTTATTGCACAACAATTTATGCCTGGTTTTGCGCTTGCATAAAGTTATTTTTAAATGAGATATGTACAATTTATTCCTCCGAGATCTGCCGAAAGTGTTCGAAGTTCAGCGAAATTGTCAAAAGGCCATTAACTCTTCCGTAAAACATGTCGCTTAATTAATCGTGGTGCGACACCGCAAGAAGAGAAGCGTTACATGGAATTTATTTCATGTATTCGAACGTACATCTGTTTATCTCTGCAGTACTATACAGAGAAGGGAAGCAATAGGAATTGTAAAAGTAAAATCCCTTGCGAAAAATTTCACTTCGGCGCGCTTCGCACGAGTTAGCAAAAATTTTATTAAATTTTGGTAATTTAGTTGGCCTTCGATCTCCTTCAACAGCTCATGCATTTTTCACTGAAAGTTAATTTATGACTCACTTAGCGTTCTAATAAGCGAAAAGCTTACTTCTTCTCTGCTCACGCGAAGCGCGCCGAAGGGATTTGTATCGCGTATAGGTGCGTTAAGGTGCATTTCCAATGGTTTTGATACAGTGAACTACCGTTTATAACGAACAAAATGCTTGCAATTTCCAAGTTCGTTAAAACAGAGTTGTACTGTACTTCTATCATCTTACGGGCAATTCATTATATAATTTTGAAGGAAACAGTATTTCTGTATCTCCTTTATTCTAATGATACGTTTGCTTTATTTCTTTGATAATAATCCGAGATATTGGTCAGTGTTGATTGTTCTTCTGATCAACAAATCGAATGAGTCACGCCCTTTCAGTTCCGAAAATTATTATAAATACTTTGCTTGTTGTACTGTTTTTTCTTTGATAACATTATTCTTTGCAACTCAGCATTGATGAGACAAACCCAAATCAAAGAATTTATAAAGCTTCTACTTACAGTCATTCGTAATCGTATCAATCCAGCATGAACAACCTTTACGGTCATCCAAGCCATATTACACACTAATTTGCAAAATTTGAGCAATTTTTCTGTATTCTCAAAATCTACAGGCTATGTCAAAAAGTTGGTACCATTTATATGTGTAAGAAAACAACACCTTTTCAATTTTGTTTATGTTTCTATTTCTGTTTGTATTTCAGGCTAAATATGATAACACAATTAGGCGTGGAAGAAAAAAAGAAAGTTGCAAGGAAAGTCTTTCGGTCACCATCATTAGTAAGAATTAAATTTCTAGAACGGTATGACAAAGACCGATTGAGGATCTGTTGTAAATAAGCGTGGGTGAAACAACGGATAATCTAGAAGCGTTCTAACAACATCATACGCGTTCGAGAAGCAATTTAAAATAGCTCAAACAAGTGAATTCGCAGATTATCACTGGAAATCAGGATTTCTAATCAACATTTTCGCAAAATTCTTCATCTTGATTTGACGATGAAGCCGTATCCCATTCGGGTCATACAAACAAGTTCTAATGTTCATCAAATTTCCATGTGGACATGATACAAATAAACTCTTCAGCTTTGTTCCTTTTGGACGAAGCAACATTTAGTATTGCTTGAAAAGTAAATAAATGTGTCATTGGATTACAAAGAATTTGCATGAACCAAGCAAAATTAACGTATGGTGTGCTATTTCTAAGTTTAGAATGATCGGCACACATTTTTTCTTCTTATTATCACAAACAAAAAGAGCAGTAGGCCACACGATGGCGTGTCAATGAGTTTATAGCAGGACAAAATAGCAATAAGACATATATGAAAAATCGAGGTGGGAAGTTCAAATATCGACCGGCTGGATTGTATAGAGTCGGGCTGCCTTCAACGAGTCTGCGCTAAATTATTCAGACCATACTATATGTGTATTAATCGAGAGTTGTCATAATAGTTCAGCGCCGCCTGTTCAAACGGCAACAAATGGAAAAAAATAATAATTGCTTATGGCGTGGAACACTCCGTATATACTTATCACCGATAGACAAACAGGACCCCTAAACGGGAACTAGACAATATCAGCGATAAATATATGTTAAAACTGCGTGAATCTAAATCGGTTTACGTCTAACTCAGAATTTCGGGGCTACCTATATAAAATTGTAAACTTTGGTAACCTTTATAGACTAAGAAATAGTAAAAAATACTACAGTTACACAATTGGGTTTAATAAAGACGTTTCAAGAATATGTAGGTACAATAAAACAATTTACATATAACAATGTTGCAAGTAAACCTATACAATTAATAATTGTATTAAATTGAGAATTTTGACTATTTTAATTATAGACTACCAAATATAAGGGTATTGGCGTAAAAATAACTACGTCCCTACGCATTATAAATAAAAAAAATTCCTCGTCAGTGCTTGAAATAGTTACCTTGGCGCTCTTGGTTTTAACAATTATCATCATTTCACCACGCCTAATACAATTTTATCGAATCTAGAAGAAGAGTTTTAACGGTCCAAACATAAAATTTACCCGGGACCTCCACTTTATTTTCTTATCCGGGAAAATGATGTTTTTAAATTTCACCCTCATTCGAGTTTAAACCCATGCCCTTTTGCCGTATTATATTAAATAAGGTCGGCTGTGTGGCTTTTTTCATCCCTCTAGCTACATAAATATAAATCATGCTTGCACTATACGCACAATCCTAAAAAAAGGTAATTAGTTACCGTATAATACTAATTTCATTTTTCAATTAGACAAAAAGGAGTTTTATAGATGGACAATAATTTAATTGTTCCCAAATATATGGAGATAAAATAAACCAAAATTATTGACAATATATTAAATAGCCAGTAGCCGCTCATAATTGTTATTCTTGTTGAAATATAAAATTTTAATTGATAAAATTGAAATTAAACGGAGATAGTCAGACTGTAACTGGCACTTTCTACTTGGATATGTTGGAAGATTTTTTTAAAGATGGGTTACATTCAACAAGACGGCGCACTCGCGCATTATGCTCTTCAAGTTTAAAGATACTTGGATAATCATTTCGTAGACATTTGATTGGAGCTGATTTGTGCTGTGACCGCCTGACTTGAGTCCCGCGACTTTTGATTATATACGGTGTCAAAAGTACTATACGACCTTGAATTTTGCACCCCTATTTTTTGATAACCTGTATAATTAAGTCGGCTTCAAACATTTTATTTAAATATTTTTCAAAAAGCCTCAATTTTATGGAGAATTGTCAAGAAACGCGCATATGCCACGAAATTTTCAACAAACTATGGCTTCTATGGCGAACCGACTGCGTATCTGTATTACGAACTAAGCAGCGCAGGAATACATTACTTTTATTTGCAATTATTTATTGAAAAAATAATAAGAATATATCAATCTTATATAAGAGACAAAATCTCCTCGGCCGCACCCTTGAAAAATTAGGAACACTCATATAGCGAACTCAATTACCTAGTTGATGAAACCGTATGACCCTCGAACTCAACATAAAGTCGACATCCCATATAAACGATAATATCTTTTTGACTCGCCATTTTGACTCGCACATTTCATTTAAATTAATTAAAATTTATAATTAGAAAAATGCAATTTTAAATAAAATTTGCAAATAAATATGACGTCCAAGTCTATGACGTGTATATTTTTACATGATAAAGGGATCTGATTTATTATAGCACAGGTCTTCTTGCATTGGATAATTTTAAACGCAAAATTCTCAACTCAAATCGCACAGTTTAGCAAACGTCTGTAATAAAGGTAGAAAATTTCTGTATTCGTTTGAAAGCGTCTGTTTTATCTTCTAATATACACTTTATGACCTGTAGGAACCGTTAAGATGAATTTCAAATTCTAGTGTCTGTAGCACGAGAGTTCGCCAACGCCAAATTCCCGTACAACGCAATATAATTATTTTCTACTACTTACCTTATAAAAATATTTCTAACATAAAACTGCTGTTATAAATTTTAGTAACACATTCATATTAGTTAAAGCATTAACCAGTAATAAAACAATTATACAATTTAAATACATTAATTAGTGAGCAAAGAAGTAAACATGGACGTTTATTTGCAATTAGTACCAACAATAAGATATAATTAAATAAAAGAAACTGGTAAATTAAAATTTCATAAAGCACAAACGTATAGAATTTATTTAATTAATAGTAGCTAATAGGAATTATAGGTAGGCAACAAAACATACACCTGAATAAAAATTTATAAATGGCGATATAATGAGTGAATAATTCTTTGGTTTTAATATTTTATTAATAATTATCACTTAAGACAAAGAGTAATAATATAAAATAAAAGGGCCCACGACAAATAACAGCAACTTGAGCAACGCTAATGTAACAAAATGCATACTAATAGTACACGTTCTTTTATATTAAATATACAAAAGTGAAAATCTCCGATTTTAAAGTAGAAAAGGATACTTTCACGATACACGATAAAAAATGTATTTACTTGTTTTCAGTTGAAAATGTGACATGACACTAGCTAAATGTAGAATAAATTTTTATCCGCTAGATGTGATGGGCGCAAAATTTAAAAATGCTGGACGAATTTTTACTATCTTGTGTGCTTAAGAAAGGGACGAAATTTGATGTAAAATAACGAAGTGCAATATTTCTTCCACTTTCGTGGAGTAATTTGTTTTCTTAATTTAAACGTGAATGAAAAGTTTTTTTCTTATTTAAAATATCACCTGATAGGGTGCAGCTTTTCAATATTTTTCACTATTTTTTTCGCCACAATTTTCCGATAAGTTAGGTCAAGTTTACGAGTGGTTTTGTTTTTACAGTTACTTATGCTTGTTGGGTTTCACTTGGTGTGGGAGTTCACTAGTACGTCAAGCGAAGTAAGGGGCTGAAAAGTATGCCTTTTTGAAGAAGTTGACCCCTCGACAAGATTCACGTCGAAATGGATAACTTCAGATCAACTGCAAATCTAAGGGCGATCGATCGGAGTAGTGTCATTGAAGAAAGAAAATGGTCGACACATAACTGCGTACGGAGGATTCGAGGTTATTAAGTTCGCTATAAGAAGTTAGGCGACTTTTGCTTACACGCGTTTTAACAATAATATTTCAACGCCGTGAAATCACGGGGAACGGTTAACGCTATGCAAGCATTGTTGTTTTTAATGTGTCCCTATCAGACCGATATCAACGTTTTTAATTGCCAAGCAGAGCAGTTGTTTATTTAAATGACGGTCGGTTTCAATTTTTAGGCGATAAAGTAGTTTATTGCTACCTAGATTCTCTGTTGAAAACCGTACCGTTTATCTCCACATCTGTAAAATTTGTTTGTCTTGCTTATATTAGCAAATACACAACAGCATTTAAATTTAAATATAAAGTTTATTGTAAGGATATAAAATATATATATAACAGCAGCAATTAAATGTTAAAAATATATTAAAAGCAATGATAAAATCCAATTATGTATATGTTACAAATTAATTAGTATTTAATTGTAATTTAAAGACTACTGTTACTTACGCAATGCGCTTGCGATATAAATAAATATTTAACATTACAAATAAAATTAAAATGTTCTGGTACTTTAATGTATTGGACATTAATCTACCTAGATTACTTTAACAGTACAACCTAGTTGTAATTAAAAGAAACAAATATACAGATGTTGCTTTTGTAATTATTTGTAATTTTAAAATAGTTATTTAGTTGTTTAATTTATTTAGCACAATTGCGCGCTGTTTGCATTATTAAAAGCGCACCTCTGTAAATGGTAAAGGATTGAATTTTTGTTGTTGTTTTCTAAAGAACTAATTCAAACTAGACTGTAAATGGTATTTAGATTTCCAAACAAATAAAATTATAAAACACGCCGAAACAATCAAGCATTTTTACTTACTCATATGACTTCTTGTAGATTTGATGAGAAAACAGAAACAGAATTAGAAACCGAAGGTAGCATCTAAAAGTTTGGCGTAACCGGCTGTGTTTTGTATACCTGACTCAATTACCGATTGCTGCTAGCTGACCTAGATGTCACACATTCTATTTTAATTATTGGTAATTAATTCTGTTTGATGTTTTCGCCTTCAAGAGTTATGTTTCTGTAATTAGTTTTAAGAAAGTTTTTCTTTAGGTGAGTGACCAACTCGAGTGTGTAATTACCCATCTAATTAAATTTTAATTACTTTAATTGTATGCAGGTCTCCCCATGCGGATAACTCATTTTTTTTTTGGTTTAATTATGTACAACAGAGCTAGCCTCAAGCCAACTACCTCAAGTTAGTTGTAGCTTACGTAAATAATCGATATTGTTAATTATGATGCATTAATTATCATTTTATCAACAACACTTCGTGTATTTATTTCACTGCGTTCTTTAAGATGGAGATGGAAAAACAGGTGTTGTTTAACGTGTCTTTTAATAAATCGTTAGCTGTTTCGAGTATATTTGGAACTTTGAATTTTTCGTTGTTAGACACTACAACCATCGATTTAGTTTAGTTTGTACGTGATCGTTTTGAATTTTAGTTACTCAGTGCCAAAATTCCCCGGTCCGACTATGAAAAAAACGGCGCAGATTTACAATTAAATTTAGTTTTTCGATTTAATTCCCTTGACATCAACGCACTATTGAAACCCTTGTGAATTAACACAGAATCGCATAAGGTCTCCAACAGAAAAATTAAATAAATTCAAACATATTTCATTTCTCTAACAAGGTTGTATATAAAACAGTATATAACGGTGTTTTAAAAGCTAAACCAAGCAGTTTCTCAAACTAGTTAGGGATGGTTAGGGACTAATAAACTTTGACAAAGATGACAGTTACATCTGCCGAGTGGATATAAAAATTTCATAGTGAATGAAATACACTAAAGATGGAAGTGCCAAGACGAATTGTGCCTATAAAAGGAGTATACAAAAAGGATTCTAGCATCACAACATATAAAAAACTCAAACGAGCTAGTGTAAAATAAATTACCTCCAACTGGGAGCATCGCTCGAAAAATTTCATACAAGGTTAAAGTACCCCCAATCAAAACCAACGATGTTCCAATGATTTCAAACTAGATATGCAATAAGTTCAGTTTAAAATGCAGTCATCTAATTTATCAAACAAATCAGCAGTATAAATGAGGTTCTAAAGTATTTAAAAAGTTTACTAAAGCGAACGTAATAAAATTTAACAATTATTCGGGAGTGTAACGAGTATAAAAACGTGAATTAAAAACGATCCGCAAGCAGAGGACTGCAGTACGCACAGCTCAGTTATCTTCAGCTTTGAAAGTGGCAACACCGAATTCTGCATGGACAGCACTCGCGGCCCACAAATAACAAATTTGCACTACATATTATTATTTACTCCGAAATAATATAAACAAGTTTAACGTAAGTGAAAATTTTAATAAACCAAATAAAGTCCAACTAGAAGAAAATTTAAAGATTTTAAACTTTCAACTTAGTTCATTGTAAAATCAAAATTCTTTTACGACCTAAGGTTTATTTTACTCTAGATAATATTTAGGTAATATTTGTGTTTATAAAATTTGTAAATTACATATTGATATATGTTTTCCTAATCCACGTATTAACTTGAGGCTTTTTTAAATTTAATTATTGAAATCAAATTTTCGTTCTGGTACGGACCCACAAAATAAATAAAAGTAATAACAAATTTATATTCAAGTTTTCAGATAAAAATAGGAGAACTATAAAACTATTGTTCTGCAGAGTTTTTGCTCCCTAGGAACATGAAACAATCCTTTAAAATTACGTTGGTTACCCACAGCCACAACCATTCACGCTTTAATTAATGTAAATTAATTACTCAGTACCAAAGAGTAACAATTCAATACCCCTGGAAAATATTCCTTCGGCTTGTCTTCAAAGTGTGTCCAAATTACAGTCCCCCCC
>JAHWXV010112763.1:0-19395 GCA_024586415.1 Phrixothrix hirtus
CCACACTGTATATATATATATATATATATATATATATATATATATATGTTTATGACATGCAAAAGTTTGATGATTTGGAAGGCGTCAGTACCCTTCAATCGCAGACGACACAACAATCCTGTCTACAAACTTCAGAATATCATACGCAAGAGCCAGACTGCTAAAAGCAGAAAAAGAGCTTGAAAAATGCTGTAAACCATGGAAAATTAAGCTTAAATTTTCAAAAACTTGTGTTGTGCATTTTATAACGAGAAGCGAAAAAACAAATAGATTAGGTAAACATAGAATGGAAACCGAGGGCACCTAGTTGTAAATTGTCTTAGACACAAAATTAAACTTCTATCAACATGTTAAACGAAGAGCGGCCATAATCAAAAAGTCAATATTTAAAATTTACAATGTTTTGGGACCTAAAAGTAAATTTAAACTGAACATTAAACTTAAAATTATGAATTCGATAGTAATCATTGCTCTAAAGTACCGTGAAGAGGTGTGAACATTGGGCTCCCCTCAAAACAAGCAATCAACCGCTATGACGCAAAATAAATTGCTTCGACTTATTACAAATACCCCATTTTATATCCGTAATAAGGACCTACTAAGATACCTAAAGGCCACCAACCTCGTCATTCGTTCAGGTACTCGAAGAGCAAATAGGATGTTTTCGCAATCACCCATCTAAATCAATTAAGATACTGGCTCAACAAATAGCCTAAATGCCATTATTGATGTTACAACCTTATTTCCTTCCCACATTATGAAGAGAATGCTAAAAAACACCCTAATATAACTGCCTCCCAGGTTAATTAGAGACAAGTAGGAAGTAAAAAAAGAGTTCAATACTTAAGTACAAATAATTTTTCTAAATTTTATATCTTCTCGTATGTGGTAGGTGCAGATGAACGAATAAGTTATTTAGAAAAGATAATGAATAAGTTCAATTATTTCATTACGAAAACTTAACGACATTTTAGTTAGAACGTTCAGCACACGTGGTCATCTGGTCAAACTTAGTTGCTTATACGGGAAAGAAACTCTAAGGGAAAAAAAGGGAAGCGCTGCAACCTTTATCTAGCGGATAGCAAATGATTGGACACCAAATGTCAGGCTTTGTTGGTGTCCCGTGCCAATATTTGAATTTACCGCCGTTCGTTTACAGTAAATGCCTAGTTGTTAGGACTACGAAAATAAATAGTCGGTCGGAACAAAAGCGAGAGACGAGTTTTTTTTCTCGGTGGCGAAAAATTAAGAAAATAAAGTGACAGTTGTAGGAGATGTTCACTATTGTGGATTGCGAATGCGAATGATTTGTAATAAGACATCGTGAGATCACCGCGATGTGGCCTTAAAACGCTCGTAGGTCGTAGGTGATAGGAGTTGGTGTGTATTAGTGACTTTTGAAGTTTCCGGGGTGAGTGCAAGGTTTCCGCGGGAGTCAGTGCGGCGGAATCGCAGTCCCTGAGGAGCCAAATAGTGGGTTTTGGGGAACTACCTGCCTTTTTTCACCCTGTTTGCAGCTTTACACGACGTATGGGTCCACCTGCGAACGTAGGAACGTATATGGTTCACGCCCGACGATGATAGTGATTTTGATTAAACGAGTAGCTCTGTTACGCATCGACCAAAACAAGGTACTTATTATTACATTATTTGCTTCAATATTGGTTGCCTACAAGGGCGAATTGGGTATGTTAACTTGTATAGGCGGGAATCTGGTGAAATTCATAGTCCCGGCTGCCGAATATTGTAGAGCTCAGTGTAAACAATTCCTGTTTTAAAGAGAGCCTGTCAGAACATAATTTCTATCCGAAGTAATGATGCCTACCTTTATTTACTGTGAATATAATATTTAGATAATGAGTTCGTGTTATAGTAGATTGGTTAGTCTTCCCCGTAGTTCTTGAATTAGGCCTCATCCAGGAGCCGAAGAAATTTGCTTGTAACACTGTGTGTCCTATTGTTGGTTTTTGTGTATGCTGGATAAGCCATTTCATTAGATATTGGACTTTCCTTTTAAACTTAGAATAAGTTTCAGTTTTGTCGGCAAAAGTAGCTTTTCTGTCCATATTTCGAAAGACAATTTATTCAAATTGCAGGCTTTTGTGAAGAACGAATTTCACAAAATAGAACCATTGTTAGGTCATTTTAAATTCAAAGTTTACATTCAAAGGCAGCAGTTTATTGGTATCAGTTGGTCAGGACGTGTGTATGAGCGAAAACATTTTACATGTCGTAGTTTTTGACGAATTTACCTCATCTTGTTTTTTACCTTCGCCTATTATCAGAAGAGAATCATATTAAATTTTATGATATCTAGTCTAGTAGCTCAATTGATATAAATAATTATTTAACGATCTCTTCCATCAATTTTGCTTCCGTCATTATTAGCATTTTGTAATTGATAAAAATGTATAGAAAAGGAAAATATTATTTAAACAGGAATTAATATTTGTTATGAAATAACCTTTTATGCACTCTATTATCTTATGAACGATTATAGTTATTATCACTGCATGTGAAAAAAGAATTCCGTGTCATTGGCTTCACGTATTAGCCGTCAATCTAGGTATTAAAGGTAAAGGTAGAGTTAACTTAGTTGATTAAAATTGATCCCTCACTGATTTATTAAATGTTTTGTTAATTTAAAATTAATTATTTTATGTTTTACTAACAATATTATATTACACAGAATCACTTTTTGGCAACATTTATATTGCGTAAAATTTAGTTAAAGGATTTACAAAAGTGTTAAAGAATGAAAAGAAATTGACAATTTCATTGCATAATCTCAATAAAATGTCGCTACAGTTGAAAAGGACGCTCTGAATCATTTTAGTGTGTATTAATTAATTATAAGTAAAATATTGGAGTACTTTTTGCATTATACCTGATGTACATAAATATCGAAATAAATAAGTTATGATTCTTGCAAAACATATCTTTGATAGTTGTAATTTTAATTATAAATTATACAAACGTGTGCGTGTTACATTTGACATTTATTTCAATACATATTTGTGTTTGAAAGTGTGCTTTTTTCATTGTGAGTTTGGTTAGTTCGGTACATCTTATTTAAGAATAAAAATAACGGAATTAAGTTGGTAATGTAATAATTTATGTAAAGCAATAAGCACTGCCAAATCGATTCTTGAACAGGAATTCCGGCCAGGGACGAAACTCTAAAAGTTCTGAGATGGTGCCCTACTGATTTTGTCCACCTCAGAATTTGGACAGGACAATTTTCAAGCATCCGGTTATTTATCATATCGTCCCATTTCTTGTAGCTGTTAATTAAGCTACTAGTGTCCTGAGTTATCTCTACGACACTTTTGTTTGAAAACTAAACAAGATATATTTATTATGACGTATTTTTAAAATCAACCTAATTGAGGTTTCCATTATTTAATAATGTTCTTTAAGCCATTTCGCTTGCGATAAATTTTTATTGCAACCTCTTTTAGTGCAAGTTGGTTATATATAAAAAGCATTGGTTAGCTACTTTTTGAGAAGTTTTCGAAGAAATAATTAAGTTTTATGTAACTAATGTAGAACGTATTACTTTCTTTTGAAACATTAAATTCTATATTCCTGAAAGCACTTTTGTGAGCAATTCTGGGGTTCTATAGTATTTAGGGAACTAAAGCAATTCCAAAGATATTAACAGCTTAATTTGTTTAGGAAATTAACGGCACCTGACCGCAATTATGTAAGTAAAGTAAATTAATACGCGCCTAATAGGAATTTTAATTAAATATTTTGAATTAAATTTTTATTATGGTAGTATGTTATTTCGAATTTGATAATCATAAAATAACCGCACATAAAAACATATCTACAATAAATTTGTAGAATTCAAACACAAATGCTGCAAGTGTTGTACTCGCAGTTAAAATTGAAAATATTAATTGAACACTTTAAAATTATTGTTAACCCATAAAACTTTCCATTATCGTTATCCTACATGTAATTGTTCTAAACTTACATAAACCAAATATTAGCAGAAGTAAGCACTTTCGATTCTTTAGTATGTGGGTAATAAACTACGCATAACTGAAGAAGTTTTCCTTGCGACTGACATCTAAAATCCTTTATACCTTTCAAAATCGTCAAAAATATTTTGAGAAATCCAAGCTTACTCGTAAAGGATTATTCTTTAGTAAGTTAATCGCACAAATCTTCCAAGACTTCAGCACTGGATAAAAAAGAATAGGCAGGTCAATCTGATATCAGGTTCTAAACATATTGAATCCTAAATCCTTGTTGATCCTAAAATACTTTTAACCCCATTTTTATGATGAAATGTAGCGACTTGTCAAAGTTCCTGACAATAACTCAAAACTGTTTCCGTATATTTATTTCATTGTCGCCCCTGAATTATTTTTCGTTAATTTGTATTTTAATTGGATAAAATGCTCTAGAGAGCATATTGTGCGCTATGGAATCGCTATTTTCCGTCTTATTCAATAATATTCGATGGAAATGCACCTTTCTTGGACAAATATCCGCGAGGTGAATATTCGCTTTGAAACTAGACGATTCGTTTAAATATTTTCAAAATAATAAAAATAGTTACAATGAGAACGGCTTCGTCTGATAATTATGCTTAAGAAAAAGTTCAAATTCTTCTAAAACCTTATAACTTTCGTATAATAGAATAAACTGCCAGATTTCTTTTGCTTGATAGACATAATACACGTTTAATCATAAAGAGTACCAATCAATTTCTTCTAAGATTTTCGTGATGAAGAACAAAGGAGAAAAGTTATGGGGTTACTCTATCAAAGCGGATAAGCAATTTATTTTATTAATAAATTATTATCAGTGTGCTGTATATCGAAAGCAGTAAAAGACTGAAATTTGTTGGTGATGTGTAAATTTATTTTAATTGTCATCTGATATTTCTGACGGAGTTAACTCATACATAAACAAAATTATGGTACACAATCTAGGCGGCTTTCGGCTAAAGCGAACAACAACATGCATTAAATTGATTAATTAGAGGAGAAGAAATGTAGTGATGGTTTAAACAATGAATACAAAGGAAATTTAATGCTAGACTAAATAACGCAGTATAATGGAACTTTTAAATTCTTTGTCTGATTTAGAGTAGTGTAATGACCACTTCAACCTTAATATCCCTTTAATGCCCTTTGCGTTTAGAAAGAAGTCAATGCGATTTATTTCTCTTCTAGACAATCGGTTCTCAATTTGTACGATTGAAAGGACCTTAAACGTACAAATTCAAGTGCGATCTTATTTTATGGTATTGAAATAAAAGTTATTCATAAACCTAAAGTTCCTATTTAATGTGTTTGTAGCATCTTAATTATAAATGATGTATGTTGCTAGACTTACTTAAAAACAATTCATCCAATTCATTCCAATAAACAAACTAAACCTATCACATTTTCATCAAAGCAATTACAACTCATAATTATATTATTTCTATCTCAGGCACCACGGAATTATTCTTTCGGTATCCAGAAGCGAATTATTAACAATAACTGACCTTATTCGCAATAAATATGAAGAATGGTAAACAATCATTGCACATTAATTAAATCAATAAATAAATACATTAAATGCCATATCGCAATTGTATAAATTGGGTTAATCAGTGTAAGAAAAATTCATGAAAACAAATAAATACAATAGTATACATTTATAAAGATACCTACTAGCTTCCCAGTTTTCAACACATCCCATAGTACTAAGTGACTACGTTACAAGAAATTCAATTAATAATTATAAATTATATTATAGGATACAATTTTAAATATAATTGTGGATCGATTGTAAACTAGAAGTAGAAGTTTTCTTTTGTGAATTCCAGGTGATAAATTAACAAAGATTTTAATAACATTTTCTACAAGATAGGCCACCAATCATACGATAAAAATGATGATTACGTTAATCTTAGATGTTAATAAATTCTAGCTCGATATGAATTAAGGTAATATACCCAAGTCAACCGATGGTTGATATTATAAGTAAAATTGTAAAGTTTCCGCAAAACGCCATAATATAACGCGAAACGCGATTTAATGGAATTCCTAGACTTCTACGCGTTTTCGCTATATTAGTTAATCCGGAAGTGTAATTATTAAGACTGAATTAAAGACAAAACAAACTTTAAGGAAGTGTCAAATATCGTGCGCGAGTGTACAAGCTTAGTTTAAATGATAAATAGAAAAATTGCTTAATTTAAAGCTGTAATAAAAATGCTATAAGCTAATTAACAAAGATTGCGCAACTTGATGCATTATACTGTCCGTTATCACCCGAAATCCATCAAGATTGTTTTAATAATTAATCATAAGTAACACAAACAACAATCTCCGATCATTTTAATATTAATTAATTAGTAAAAACTAATTAAAAGCTATTTCTAAATATTGCATCATGTTGTGGAAACGAATTTTTTAAAAACCATGTTGTTATTCGTATTGATAAGATAGCAAACAATATTCGCGGAACAAAGAACGCGAACACAAATGTAAGTATAAATAAGACGCTTTTACGAACAGAAAGTCAGACTTTATATGAGGCTCTGTACGGGACATTGCCTAGTGCAAAAACCGTAAAAGTTTTTCTATAAAGTCAAGCTATTTTGTTATTAATTTTTACAGCGAGATTAACGCAACTTCCCTAATACTCGTTCAGTCTGTTAAAATCCGAATTGCTGTTCATTCCATGTGACCGCTGGAAGACACCGTATGATAGGCATCTAAATACAGAGATTCTAGAACGACGCTTTAGTCTTCGTTGCTCTGTAACGAAGATAGACCGAGTTTAGAATAATCTAAGCTCGGGAACTCTCGTTACTGAGCGTTCCTGGTGCTACCACCGCCGAATTAAAAACTAAAACCGCCTCTGGGCAAATTAGAAACAAGTTGCTCTGTAATTGTTTGTGAACTACGCCAAGCGCCCTTCAGTGTAGCAGCGCGTTGTGTTGTAGCGATAGTGGATACACATCTACGCTGTACCAATGTCATTCATCGAACAAAATAGACCGTCGTTTGCAGATGTGTCGCTGAGTTTCAATTTGCAAACCACGCCTTTTGGGACAGACGCTTAGCGCCTACAGTGTGACATCCTTAGACGCGGGTACACGCTAACGCCTCGCCTTCCACCGGCCCGACTTTAATTACGCCGCTGAAAGCGACACACTCGTACACGGACCTCAAAGCATACTGTCGATCCATACATTCATTCATATCAGAAGAACATAATTTGACCGACCCGAGGAAATTTGTGCCCGCCGCTCGTCCAAACACCGCAGCAAATTCACATCACCGTAGTTGTCTGAGCATCCTACGAATACTGTCTTAATATACATACGTTAATCGTTGTAAATAGTTTGCTTTGTCTGCTATCAAAGATTTATATTTATTTTGTTACCGAACCAGAATGATTTTCATTTTGAGTTTTGTTTATGTTCGAATGACCAATTCATACCTGTAAATAAATTAGTATTGTTACATATCTTTTTAATTCCGCCGATGACCGAAACGACCATTAACTAAAATTTGTTTCATGACCGAAGTTCGAGCGACGTCATTTGCACAAACGACGTCTACCGTAAATTAGCTATTTCACTGACTTCTCGACCGCTAGACTAATCGGGACGAGGATCTCCAGGATCACTAAGAGCCACGTTAAGAACCACCCCCACACGACTAAAAGCTATCACCGGGTAGAATGTAAATTCTTTATTCTTCGTGTACTTTTCACTAAGAACTGAATCGTCACAAAATAAGACTAATTAAATCTCCTAGGAAAAGTCACTGCAAAATTGTTGCAGTTATTATTTAGAAATTAGTAATTAAATGTTGTAATTTAGTACCAAACTATTAAATTATAAAAATCCAGCTACTTTTAAGCAAGCACAAAATGTACGTTAGAAAGATTGTCAAATCCGCCGTTATTTTAGCGAGAAACTCAAGATTCTTTAAAAGGCCATAGGCGTATATAGTTAAACATTATCTAAGGGTGAATAATGAATTTTGTAAATCAGAACATGTTTAATAGCACAATTTCATTGGATATTGTTAAAACAGACAATGCGAAATCCGAAATAATTAAAACAGGTTATAAATGTGGTGTGAGGCAACACACAACTTTCTCTTACGTACCTAGATATACATACAAATATTCAAATGTCCACAAATGATTAAAATATTATTTACATTTATTTTGGGAACGATAATTCTAACGGTCACCCATCTAAGTTACTGGACACGCAAAATCCTGCTTAACACCAGAAATTTCTCTAAGTCGCATTTTTTTTACCGAATTTTACCAAAGTTCGCGTAAAATCATAACAAAGACATAAGAACCGTAGCAAGTTTTAAAAAAATTGTTAAAGACGTTTTCGAGAAAATAGCAAAATAATTAAAAATATCAAGAATAAAATAGCACTTCCGGTCATTGGATTTTAGCTAAATTATTTCCATCTCATTCACAGAAGATAAAAAACTTAAATATGGTTTTGCATTTTCATGGGATGATTTGTTTTTGAGATATGTTGTTCATAACTAATAATACACCAACTGCTTCCGGTTACTCGATTTTCAAAAATTTATTGGAAGAACTTCTTGGTTAATATAAAACTAAATTAGGTAGCTAATAAATATATTAAATGTAAAAAAACTCGTTACAGCCGATTTCAAGAAAATCGTGAAAACAGAGAATTCGGAAAATATCTCAAAATGACAGAAATAAAGCGGTTATTCTTGATTTGGTATACAAAGGCAGTTATGACCACAAATATAAATGTTCATTCAAGGACTTTTAGTTCTATAATTATTTTAGTTAGAGTGACGGTGAAGATACCTCCGGTTACTCGATTTACGTAAATGTTTCTGACAAATAACCTAAACTATATAAAAGGTCATTAAATGGCTAGGCAATGTAATAAGTTTAAAAAAAATCGTTACAGCCAATTTCGAGAAAATCGCGTAAAACGAAAAATTCGAAAAATACCTAAAAATAGCAGAAATAAAGTTGTGCTTCCGGTTATTGCATTTTAACCAAATTCTTAATTTAGTATACAAAGGTACTTGGAACCTTAAATATAAATTTTGATTTATCTAGGACTTTCAGTTTCATAGTTATTTTATTCACAGTTAAAGGTAAGAGTACTTCCGGTCACTCGTTTTATGGCCATTTTTTTGAGAAACTTTCTTAATTATATAAAAGGGAATTGAATGTTTTAGAAATATAATAAATTATAAAAAAATATTTATAGCCGATTTAGAGAAAATCGCGAAAAACCAAAAAATGACAAAAGTAAAGTGGTACTTCCGGTTATTGGATTTTAGCACGCTCGCACACGGGCCAATTTTAAAATCATGATTTTCGGGCTCAGGGCACCTGAAAACTTGTATTTCTACTAAAATTTCGACATCGAAAATTTTGGACGAAAACAATACTTTCTCTATACCATATTTCATATAGGTAAGAAAAAGTAAAAATAAATAATATGCGAAAATTCAATTTAAAGAAGGTAGTAGCTATCTAATTTAAATGGTTCAAAACTTATAAACGGACGTTACATATTGACACTTATTGATCGAATTATTCAATACGTTTTAAAATATACAGCGGCTTATTATTTAATCAGGTATTTAGTAAAATCCCTAAGAATGGGGTTGAAATATACGAAATTTAAAGAAGCAAATTTTCAGTCATTTAACTAGACACTACTAAAAATAAAATTAAAAATATTTTTGAAATGAATACTACCAATGCAAGTTAGTGTCGTACGCCTAAACAAAGGCGGCGAGTCTGTTAAAAATCGTTTTTTAAAAACGCAAAGCTAGCCTAGTATTAATCTGATTTTCCATACAAGACATATTTCTCAAAATAATTACATTATATGAAAGGGCGCTTTGGCAATACAAAATAGCTTTAGGGCAGTTTGCAACGGTAGAACGCTTGTATCAAAACATGTAATTTAGTTACTCATAAAGGGAACTACTGCTTACATTACGGACTATCAATACGAGAGAAAAAGTTTCCTTGTTAGTAATTGTTACTAAAAATAAAGTTTTGGTTTCGCCTCCAATACACTCAAAACATGCCTTTAAATAATAATAAATCATCTCATAGATAATATGCAAATTGTTGCAAATTATTAACACTAGCTTACAGCATTCCAATAATCTTTAATCATTAAAATAATATTCTTTCAAAATATTGAAATTGTCTTCCCCAGGATTCTGTTTTATGTTAGCAACGACGATAGATGCCTTAAATCAAAGATGTATATGTGACAATGGCGATATTACTTACTCTCTATTCGTTTAATTTGAAGTATAAATACCAGTCCAAAGGTATAAAACGTAACTCATAAAGAATAATTCAATATTTGGCGTTGGTTACCCTTTAATTAAAACGTTAACTGGTTGTAGTTTTAGATAACCAACGTAATTTTAAGGATCTGTTATGATCCTAAGGAGCAAAGACTATTTTTTTTCAGAACGATAGTTTTATAGTTGTGATATTTTTATATGAAATGTTGGAAAAAATTCGTTTCTAATTTTATTTAATTTTGTAGGTTCCCACCAGATGATACTACAATTTCAATAAATAAATACATATATTGAGAAAACATCAATATTTAAATTACAGATTTATACACACAGATATTACCTGAACATTATTTAAGAATGAAATACGAAGATCTTTCCATGGACTTCCTCGGACGGAGTCAACAAATGTAAATAAACGGGTTCAATGAATTAACCGCATCTAAGGTCGTAAAAGAATTTTATTTTTAAAATAAAACCACGTTGAAAGTTTAAATTTTTAGGCTTTCCTTATGGTTGGATTTTATACGTTTTAATAAATTCTCACTTACTTTAACACGTTGACTGCGAACTCATTCAGGCTGTACCGATACCCTGTGCTGAATCGATTTACTTGTAAAATCGTTTCCTGCCGACAATAGAGAACAACTGGCTTGAGCTATGCTGCAAGAGTGGAGACTAGTTAAAAGTAAACACATCCAAGTCGATACACTGTCGGCACGCGTACCAGACAAGAAAGGGGAGATATCAACATCCGCAGTCAACGTGCTAAACTTGTTTATATTATATCGGAGTAAATAATATGTGTACTGCAAATTTGTTGTTTGTACTAGTTTGAATATCCTTTGCTCTGGGCATTGAATGATTTCGACGCAGAATACACGCTATTTCGTTTCCAAGCTGTAGGCACTAGAGTTGTTTATACTGCAAACCTTTGTTCTAGTTTTCATTGCTTTCAGACCGCTATTAAATTCGCGTTGTACACTAGGTACTCTCCTAAATTAATTTTCATTTTGATTATTTACTTTAGTATTCGTTTTAAAGACTTCATTCTGTATCAGACTCCACTTTAGAATATTTATTTATATGTTCCGTGTGAATTCTTAATCTACTTCAACCATCTCATTTACATTGCGAAGTAACGTTAATCTTTCTGCTAGTGTTCACGTGGCAAGTTCTGCTAGCGCTTTACGAAAGAGATGAGTTTTCGTCCTTGCTGATTTTTACTAATTTTATGCCGTTTCCTTTCCTGATTCGTTTGACGAATCAGGTGTCTATATTTCAAACTTATCTTGGTTCATGTCTAGTTTGAAACCATTGAATCTGCCTGCGGCTATCGCAAACCTATGTAATTTTTTGAGCAATGCCTTGGATTGCGGGTAACTTAATTTTACAGAGGCTCTTTGGAGCATTTTATATTTATGATTTTATACCGTCTTTAAATAAATTCTTTATTGGGACGAATTCGTCATTGCACATCCGAACTAACTATGAAAGTTTTATACTTGTTTCGCGCACGTAATCTTTACAATTGTTTAAAGATTATTATTTCCCAAAATATCCTTTTTTATTACCAAGGAAAATCTTGGGTTTAGGTTTAAAATGCCATTATATACTATTTAAGCTACACAATTTTTAGAAACATGAAATAAGTGTAAATTTATTTAATTTCTCTAATGTTGAGTCTTGCGTGATTAGGATTAATTTACGAGGAGTTCAACAATGGAGGTACTTATTTACAATATAATTCAACATTTACCAATAACAGAACAAAACAAGTTATAGAAATACACACACACTTTTTATGTGACATATCAATTAATCAAAATTTAGTTTATACTTTAATATTATTGTCATTCCTTACTATTTACAAAATTATTGCACTATACCTATTTAGCAATATAATAAATTCTTTTCACACTTTAACCAAAGAAACATGGAGCATAAAGTTGTGTTGAGGAATTTTACATCTTCCTTTCTCAAAACGTTTTAAATATTGACAAATATTCTCATTTTAGGTCAAGAATTTTCAAATTCTCATATATTTAACACGCTTTCTTTGTGTATCCTCCGGTGTATACTAAAGTATCAATTTTTTTAAATAAATCTATTCTTTTTTTGTCATAATTAATATATCTACAAATATATACTTTCAAAGGTATCATTTTATTTTACGTTTAATCCACAGAACATGGCAGGTTACATTTGAGTAGGTTTTAAGTTACACAGCTGATTTCATTCAACTCTAAGCTGTTTGTGCATAATACAGGCGGTTTTAAGACATTTATTCGGAAAAAAATTTCGAGTAAAACGAAATAATTACTGTCCATTATCGAAAGTAGATCTTAGTATTATAGCAGCACCAAACTTATTACAGTCGTCCAGTGTTGGGCAAACGTTTAGACGTTGGGGACCGCTTTTTTTTGGTGAAGGTGTACCTGAGGGGCCTATACAGCTATTCTACATTCAAATCTTAATAATAGTTCAAATTGAAAGCAAAAAATTTTGAGGACTAAAAATGACTATAATTTTCTATTGTTTACTTATTTTGTTAAGTTTCTTCATATGTATCAGCAACATATAGCAATTCCACAGCGGCAATTTATAAAATAAGACCATATCACACAAGCATGCCAATACATTTATACTAGCATCACTGCCAAAAGAGGAATACAGAGATCACACATGGTATCTCTGGAAGCTGTCAAGTTTTGTTGGCGTCCCGCGCCAATATTTAAATTTACGGCCATTGGTTTACGGTAAATGGTGGTTGCTAGGACTACGAGAACAGATGGACTCTTTCGGAACAAAAACACGAAAGATTGTTTCTTTTCGGCGGGGAAAAAAATTAAGAAAATAAAGTGACAGTTATAAGCGATTTCACTCTGTGAATAATTTGTAATTACTCGTTATGATATCACCGCGATGTGGCATTAAAACACGCCTAGATCGTACGTTCGACAAATCGATGGTGTATGAGTGACTTTTGATGTTTCCGGGGTGAGTGCGAGAATACCGCATGAGTAAGTGGGGCGGAGTCCCCGGTCCCTGAGAAGCTGAGTAGTGGCTTTCGGTAGAACTACCTGCCTCTTTCCGCCCCACTCACCGCTTTATAAGACGTGTGAGTTACTTGCGAAAGCAAGAACGAATAAGATTCCCGGCCGACGATTATGGTGCGTTTAGGCAAGCGATTAACTCTGTGACGTATCGACCAAAACAAGGTACTTATTGTCACCTTCTTTGCTTCAATATTGGTTGTCTGTAAGGGCATATTTGGCATGTTAACGAGTATCGGGGGAAATCCGGTGTAATTCATGGTCCCGGCTGCCGAATATTATAGAGCCAGATTAAACTATCCCCATTTTGAGGGGAGCTTGTCAGAACATAATTACCGTCTGAACTATTGATGCATATCTTTATTTACTGTGAATATAATATTTAGATAATAAGCTCATTTTATAGTAGATTGATTAGTCTTCCCCGTAACTCTTGAATTAGGCCGCATTCAGAGAAGTTCGCTTGTAACACTGCGTGTCTTTTTTTGTTTTTGTGTATAGTGAATAAGCCATTTCTTTAGGTATAGATAAATAGCTATTCCCGGATTGTACTTCCATTTTAAATTTAAAATAAGTTAAATGTAATTATTTTGTATTTCAGGGGATATATGTTTATCAAGGTGCCCCCCCCCCTCTCTATCCACGGTCTTAATTCATACTCATATTTAGGGCCTAGGTAAAAGGCAAGTGAGGGACAACGCATAGATAGGCCGCGGAACCGTCTTTCCCTGTTCCTAAGGTCAGTTCGTTTCATTATACGGCCAATAAAGGCAGTGGTGCCCCCACCTAAACTCTGAACATTTTTTTGAACGTAATTTTAGATGTTTAGAGCGTGGATGTGCTGGTGAAATCTGTCACAGACAGCGGGATACCAGCATCGTTGTCGTGTGTAAGCCAACCGGGCTTGTGACAGAGTTCTGCTGGCTCAGATGCTAGCAACTGCGTTTTGTGACATCGCTGCCAGGCAAGTAGCGCTGCCACAAAGATACAAAAAGTTAGATTAAACTTTCAGATGCGACCAGAGCTGCTAACGAGTGAGTTGCATTCTTGCCATTTTAAATTAGTAAAGCAACATACCTTAAAGTAATAAATAGCTTCTGTTCTGGTGATATCGCTTTTTCTAAATTATGTTTTGTCTTTCCAACACATTTCTACAGATCTTCAATAAGTTATCAAAAGATTTCACCTCCGATATTCTTAAATAATTATAAATGTTTCCTTATATTTTTGTAAGTCACCGTATAATGTAAACGCCGTTTACCAATGCTAATTATCAATGATTCGAAATTCATGATAATACTGCGCAAAGTCTGGCGTCTTGGCTAGCAGACGTATGAGATGCTGCCGGCAGAGACGTACTAGCATCCTAGTGTGATATGGTCATAGTGTTCGTGCTTTTAGTGTTATTTTGGTTACGGTTTTTAAGTTTGAAGATAGTATTGTCTGAGTATTATTTTTATTGGGGCATATAATTTTGGCTCTATACATACTTTTACTTAATATTAAACTGTTGATTAGAATTGAAATTTATATACTGATTGGTATTAATTTTCTCACTTAAACCCGATGTTTCCAAACAACTATTTTTTTATTGACCATTTTGTTTCTTTTCCACAGTAAATTCTATCGCACTGTCCTTTTCGTTAATAAAATTAATGAAATTGCTAAGTTCGCCTTATTTTACCTTCCGTAGAACAAAAACACCATCATACGGCTCTACCAAACTTTAGCATTACAATTGTGTTCAATAATATAAATATTTTCAAAATCTTCCATAATAATATTACTGAAAATAGGAAATTAAAATGAACCCTTAGGCACGCCAAAATTCTGTTCATAGAACTTCTTTTTACATTGCCAAGTAATGTTTCTTTTGGAAAGACATTAAAACTATTTGCAGAGTCAAAAATTTTCAAACTGAGGGAAACACCTTACGTAAAATGCAATAATAAAAACTGCATTTCGAAGAATTCTGTTGATTTAAATAACATTTGGCTTCTTTTAATAAAAAAAAATTTATTGTTTAATCGCCTTTCACTGCTGAATGTTTTTTATTGTCAATTGAATTGTCAATTTGAAACGTTACGTTTATTGGAGTTTAGTTGTTCAGGCACTTATTGTTCAGTTATTGGGGTAACGTAAATCTTTTGGCAAGCTTTATATTTTTGTTTGTTTGTAAAGGCTTATTCTCAACTAATTATTGATTACTTTTATAGCATTTAACTCGATATTTAGATTTGGTATCCATTTAGAGCTGCAAACAATGGATTACAAAAGACATTTATTCTGTACATACTTGTGAGTGACACATTATCAGTAAACGTCTATAATGGGGACACATTTTTAATTAAATTGGCGCTTTTATCCATTTTTAACTTCTAACAGGGTAATTTAAATACGAAGTCTCTACATAGTGGTTCTAGGTCATTATTTATTTTGTATGCCATATTTACAAAATGCACGCCCTTTGGTATTCCTAGATAGGTATGTGGAAATCCCCGAATTAAGATCGTACGTGTTACAAAATAGTGTAGTGTTGGTTTGTGCATAATTCTCTTTAAGAGCGACTTAAAGATATTGAGTGAAGAAATTTGTAGTTGGCATGGTATTGGCGTATCTTCTCAGCTCTGGCCCTTTCAATTAAGAATTGGTTATTGTTTATCAGGCAGAAAATGCGTCCATTTCTGAAGCCTGGATTTCCGCTATTTGTTTAGACGGTACAATTATGAAATGGGATTTTACTGATTACCTTAAGAGTGTTAATAGGTTTAAACGAAAACAATTCTCAGATATCATTAAGACAGTACCCTGGAATATTTCTCCTTAATTTTTGGTTTAAAAACGGTGCAATTAATTGTTGAAAATCGTTATTTGAAAAATCAGTTTAGGTGATTCTGTTTTTAAAGCTTGAACAGATTACTTTCAACTGGATTAGAAATAATTTCATATTATAAACAGTAAAAGGGAAGAAGGTAAAGTTGGTAAATTAATTAAAAAACATAATTTTTTACATTTTAAAAGAAATTTTAATTAAATATCACATTTCGTTATTCTAGGCCCAAAAGAGGTTTATATACGAATTTTTAAATGTAATGAACAACATTTTTAATGAAAGTGAAGATTGTGACGTTTTATCTCAACACATGTGGGATAAATTTGAAGGTTTTATCGATAGGAAATGTAAGAATTGTAGCTTGGTAAAGTTAATTAAATTGTTAATAAAACAGATCAAATGATTACTGTTAAATTAATGTAAGAACTGCGATTTGTTACAATGTATAAGTGAAAATATATCCAAGAATATGCAGATTCCTTTATTTTTAAGTAACAACTAGAGAACTCTATTATGTATACACACTAGTCTTGTCTTTTCTCTCTTCGTTCTTTTTAATACTACTTACTGATATAAACTTTTATAATTATGTAGCTATTCATTCAATAATCAAATAAATTTTTAAAACGATTATTTATTTTAAAATGTTAGTTAAATGTGATATATCTACAATTAATTATGAACACAAGAGTACTAAAGCATTGCTAATTAAGAAGGTTGCAGCATATTCTAATTTTAAACAAAAGGCAGGCTAAAATAAGTAAAACTTGTTTGATGTTCGTAAGCTGTATATTTATAAATAGAAATCCTGTAAAGGATAAGCTGTAATTTCTGCTTTAGATAATCAAGGTACCTATTTAATGTTTATAAAATACATCTCACGAATAAAATAAATATTTTGAGAAAGATTCGAAATTTTAAATTTTTTTAACACAGTCACTTCAGAAACCCTATTTTTAAAAACTTTTAACAAAGAGCAATAGATTCTGAAAAACGAACAAGAAAAAGTTTTCTCTACATTTCATCTGTGAAAATCTAAATATTAATATCTGTCTGATACTAGACCAGTGCATATATATTTATGCGTTCAAATGAAAAAGATGGGCATTTTTAGTTTTTGAAAAAACATATTTACATTATTTACTTTACAGTTTACGCAATATTCCCTAAACTAATTCTAAAAATCACACAAAAATTGGTTTATTTTTTAAATAAGGAATTAAATAGCAAAAGTGGGCTAGATATTATAATTTCTATTGTTGCCATGGATTTACTTTGCTATATGAGATTTAAAGTACTTTAACACCTTTGGGATTAAAGTGAAATTTTAAACCCTTGAGATTAAAAGTGCCGCTTTAGACATGGAAACAAGTGACTAAATGTGGCGTTTTAGTCCCGAAAGTGCGAGAAATTATATAACAATAAGATGCAGTGGCAAAGCATTAGTATTTTTATTTAAAAAAATAAATAGCTGAATTATCAATTAGAAAATATTTGGATCAATACATAAAAGTGATCAAACATGGATGTCATGAAATATTCTTCATTATATCGCATTCTCAAGAAATTTGTAAGCTATGATTTATTTTTGACAATTTGAGCCTATATATTTACATTACATGAAGATATAATGAGTTAATATAATATTTATTTATGAATTATAAATAGAAAATAAATAAACAAATAGCAATATTTCCGATGTTTCTGGGAATTGTGGCAACGTTCCTTGAATGACAGCAGCGTGTTCGGAATGATAATTGCAAGTCACAATTAAAAACGTTACAAATGACTTAAACAAAACATTTCTAGCAAAATTGAATGTTTATGTACTTAAGGCAATAGGAACTTGGTTAAATGAACCAACAAAGATCAATGGTTGATATTCAGTTTTACAAAAATAGATTGTGAAACATAACTACAATCTAATAAGCTTTTTAAACATTAATCAAAAAACAATCGACATTCTTAAGTAGGTTAATTGTACAGAGTGTTATGGGAATTGAGTCATTCCTTAAAATGGCTTATACAAATAGGCAACTTTTATTAGGAACCATAGGTCAAAACTCACAGACGACGTGAATAAAACGAGTTCCGCACTCTTTGAGAACTGCTAGCATATCCTTTCTTAACTTTATATTAATACCAGTATGACTTCACCGCATAAACAGATCGTATTTTAAAATTACAAGTTAGTGTTTGTAAACAACCACCAAAAAAGGAATCTGACATCGACGAGCATGTAAAACAGCTGTGTTTTAGTAAAAGGGCAATGAATTGAACGTAAATTTAAAGCGATATGCAGTTTACAACTATGCGGACGTCTGCTAGAGAAGGTATCAATTTTTGTGTAATAATTCTAAATTGTTATAAATTGATTTCCTAGTTTGGTGTTTATATTTATTTCATTTGTACTGTAGTATTTAATAATCTTTGTGATTTATTGATACATCGACACTTTTCTTTGAGATAATAATAAAATAATTTAGTTGTCTTTAATTAAGATATTTTATAAATTGGTAGCTTTTTACTTCTTTATGTAGTAAATTATCTATCAGTACATACATAAATGCAACGTTAGTTTGTGGAATCATTAGCTAAACGCCTTTGTTGCAGTATAAACTCAACGACATTCATAAATAGGCTTCATTTACAATCTGTCGAGAATTTTTACAGGTTCAATGACATACTGGACACGTTTACTGCAACAAAATTAATGGTAATTTTTTGGAAAATTAAGCAACGCAGTGATTCTCTCGATATTGGTCGAATTACTAAACATTTGAATTAATGTAAACGTACAATAAATGTTACGCGAAAAATCTAGGTCACAAATATGCCATTCAACGTGATGATCTTTATTTACTTGTTTGTAATAGGACAGTTATTATGTCGCAATACTAAAAAATGAAAGAATGCAACTTAAACGTAAATTATATGCATATTAAATGTAACAGGAATAAAAATGGCAAGATAGTTAGGAGTACAGTCGTAATCTCGAAAGAATAAGGCTCGTCAGAAAATGACATTCATATGAAGTAAGATTTCAAATATGAGTCAATTCAGGTACTAGTTTCTCTTCAATGGTTTACCACACATGGACATAATGAATCAATTAGTTCTAAAAAGAACTGTTTATATTATAATACTATAACTGTGACAGTTAAAATTTGACAAAAGTTACAGGATCAGTACT
>JAHWXV010112769.1:0-10499 GCA_024586415.1 Phrixothrix hirtus
AAGTTAATTTTTGGCGTTTTCCCTTGCTCTATTGTCGTAAATTTTCCACACATGGTTTACACACTTGGTGAGGAGCCCACAACTTGTCTTGATCTGCAAGATTCACGCCAAAGTAAGCCAAGTATAACTGCTTAACTAAATGACTGATATTTTTCTTTTGATTGGGAACAATAAAGCTTCCACAAATGTAACAGAACAATCAACACTATTGACACATTTTGGAGTAGTAGAGATGATGTATTTTCTTCTGTGCAATTGCAGCTAACAATTTAATATCATCTTCATTTGTATTTAGGAGAGTACTTAAATAACTGCTATTGGTGCAATATATTTATGCACATTATGACAATGACTGAAAGGTATTTTAATGTCTTAATAACAAAAATTTAATTATTATGTAGTTTGCTATTAAATGCACATTATGCTAATGACAAATGTATTTGGAAGAATGCATTTAAGTACTAACAGTGTAAGCATTTAAATTTATTAAGGATGCTCAAGAATTTGCAAATGGAAAAAAATGAAAATACTATAGCGGAAAAACTTGACATGATAGAGCAAAATGGTTTTAATATTTGAAATCAGCTTGCTAAAATTAGTTAAAAATAGCTGTCAGATTACAGACAGCAGAAAAAAATTTTTGATTTTGTTGGCCAGTGAATTAATAATCTTGAGACTAAAAGATCGAGATCGTCGCAAATTTTTTAAATAGCAACCTCCTATTTTCGCAACGTTAGTTTATATTGGAACCTATTTAGAATGCATTTAATCATAAAAATTCGTATAGTATTTTTCAAGGGATCAACAATTAAATTCCTCCTTTAATGCAGAACGAAGGGCTAATTTAGGATACAGATTTCAAGAATGTAAACGTGGAATGCTAAACCCAATTATCACTACGAAGTTTACACCTTTCAAATATTACACCTAAGTAAGGAAGTGTTGCAGGATTAACCTAAAAGGATCTATTTCTTTATATTTTAATTACAAAATCAGTAAATCCTGCAATTAAAAATTCAATTATTGATAACTCTAAAACTGTTATACCAATTTTGATGACTAAGCCCGTTTTGAAGATGAACCAACATAGTATACAAGAAAACGTTAACAAAATGAGAGGATGCAGTGATCTTAATGTCCCAGTCTCAAAGTAATTAATTGTTAAATCAATATGACCACTGATGCATGCAAGGAAATATTTCATGTACAGTGAATGGTTTCCGAGTCATTTAGCTGTCCGGTTCATTTTCACCACAGTGTATAATCCTTGTTAGTCGTCACTTTGCCCAAGTTGTTGTTTTTGTAGTACCTCCCTTATTCTTCCATCCAACATCCAGTATTATAGAAACCAACTAACGCCAAATGTACTACAGAGCTAAGGGATTCGGAGTAAGTATATTTACAAACAGCCTACAGCGCTGTTTTCAAATAGCGACGAGTTTCTCTGTTTGTAAGAGGAGAAAAGAATGTGTAACTCATATACGTCGTTAAGAGTTTATTGTAAAGGGATTGCAAAGGAAATATAGTCTGTTGTACCATAAAAATATATGCCTGTATAGCTAAATATAGATCTTCCACACAACCTACACTTTAATTATTGGACGATCCATCGGTATAAGATTTGCCCAAATGTAATAGTTCGTCAGGCCAAAGCTTTTGAAAGCTTGTACTGCTGTGACAATCGCGTATCAGCCGAACCACGCCACAGTTTATAGTTAGGTTGTTTGTTCCTCTTTCGTGCCTTATTTTGTAAAGAAAGCAAGCTGGAAGAAGATATATAGTATCGGGGAACGCATTGATGTGAGCTATTTAAAGAACTAAAGAACATCTCTAAATTTCCTCCAGTTTGAAGAATAACCTACCGATATTATACTTTTACCGTAAATTTTGGTTTTATTAAGTGCTGAAGGTCTCACGATAATAAAAATTTGTCACGTAACTTGAGACAAAAGTTTCAATACTTTTCTAATACAAGAGATAAGAGCTATTCAAAAAGTAGTGATAATAGGAACTCCGAGGAAAAATTATTTGCGAAGGATGGAAGCACTGAATACAATCGTGTATCTCATTCTCTTAGCCATGTATAACGACCAGTTTTAAGTGGACCGCTGTAGTGAGTGGTCGTATGTGACGATTCGTGTAACGTGTGTTAGATATTCGCCTACCATGTCCAAAATGGATAAAAAGTTAGAGCAACACTGTAACGTGCAATTTTTGGCGAAACACAGGATTAACCAAAAAGAGGTATATGAATTATTGACTACGGTGTATCGTGAAGATGTTATGAACTAAGTGACCTTTTAAAAGTGGTATACAGCGTTTGAAGAGGGCGATGGACGCCCTTCAATGTGTCACACTGAGATTCTACAGAATACAGCTACTGCTATCGGCCGCGAAGATCGACGATGCACCGTTAGGGAGCCTATTTTACGAAAAAACGGCCACAAAAGGACATTAATGAAATTATGCTGCATCACTGTAGTCGATTTCTTGAACACTCCTGGTATCGAAACTGTGTCCTATCCCCTCTACAGTCCAGATTTGGCCTGTTGCGACTTCTAGCTGTTTCTAGGACCCAAGTTACTGCTCAGGTAACGGAAATTCAGGACTAATAACGAGGTCATCAAAGTTATGAATGCGAGCTGCAAGAGGTTCTGGAAAGATAGTCTGGCATTAGGGTTTAAAAAGAGACAGGAACGATGACAAAAGTGTATTGGAACTGAGAGGGGTATTTCGAAAAAGAGCATGTTAATTTGGAAGACTGAATAAAATATTTTTTTGTAGAGCGTTTTTATGGTTACTTTTTAAACAGCCCTCGTACTGCCAGGAAATCATCAACTCATTGTATCGATTTTATGTCTGAAAGCCTCAAAGCAGTACATCTAAGTTAGCCCATTGTCGATGGTTGTACCTAGACATACTACTAGTTAAATTAATCAATCTTTTTTCGAGGCAAAACTGTGGAGGTCTGGGTAAACGTCCTTCTATTCCCTACACCACTGGCAAAAATAGACCTCCAATTTTTTCCATGGAAGAAACTTAGAATAGAAGGGGTGTCAAAGAGTATTTCAGTAAATAGTGAGTTCGGAAAGTATTTGACCACTAATAGCATAAGCATATCCCTAGGCACAGTTATCAGGATGGATTTTGGTCTGACAAACCTGCATAGCTGTCGCCAGAACTTCAAGCCATCATTATCTCATTGAATAGTACTGAATTCAGATTTTCAGTGTAAAAATATCCTTTGGATATACGCCACGTACCGTATGTCCAATCAGAAAACTAACAATGATGTTCACAATATTTATGGGTATGGCCATACATGGTGTAAAAACGAATTTCAGTGGCTAAACGTCGTTAAATACATTAGTCTGAACACAAATGGAGGGCTGTTAAGCAAGAAGCTTATTCAGGAACGTACCTAAAGCTGGTAGAAGAAAAATGGATTTGAAATCTTCTCAAGCTCCAGAAATTCGGACAAGTAGAATAGTAGGGTTAACTAGCAGGTGATTTGAAACGTCGGTGTCGATCGAGTATCAATATCTGAATATTCCTTTTAAAATTATAAGTTCTAACGGTTTCAATCCAATTATTACGTGCGTTGTTATAAGCTTCATTCAAATGCGCCGCCTTGTAAGTAGCCTTCTAGCGCAAATATTTATTATTTTACATGTTTTATGGATCCCGATTTCGATTTTCCGGAACATACTGTTCTAGCATAAATTATGGCAATTCTTTAGGTGACTTGATATGAATGGTTAATAAGTAGTAATTAATATCCATACCTTATCGATGTAGTATTTTCTATCAGAAATAAGGAAACGATTTAAAGCGTAAGGAAAAATACTTTTTCTACAAGCCTCTGTGTTTTTTAGCATCGCTTCAATAAATGCATTAATATTTCAGATTACTAGACTTATAATGCTAATTTTTTATTTGTTATTTTAGTTTACAATGTGAGCTTTTTATAACTGGCTATAAAATGAAATTGTTTTATCACGAGCATTAAAAAAAGAAAATCACCTAGTTCTAAATAAGTTATTTAAAATTTTCTCACCTAACCCAAGAAAACCGAAAATGCACGTTTCGCTTTAAATTTCATGAATTTTTTCAACTGAATTGGAAAACGCATTGTAAGCAGATGGACAAAATTAACATACCACTTAATTTTTGTTTGAAATTTTAGATAACAATCATGACTAGGGTTACTGATTTTTTAACTTAAAAAGAAGCATCTTCTTTGATAATTTAGACACATGCTGTAAGGAAATGTTTTGTTTTGAACAGAAATCGGCAAGAACAGGCCATTGTTTACTACATAATTAATAATGCTAAAAATTGGTGAAACATGAACTACACGTGAAAACATAAACAATTAAATTAACCTGTTTCTGCTGATTCTAGAACCACGTATGACCTCCTCTGCGTCTTATTACTGCATTTATTCGCCTTGTCATACCGAAGATCAGATTTTTAATAACAATTTGGTGGATATTCTCTTTTCTTACCTTCGCCATCGTTCATACGAAGGTTTTAGGTTGGTCCTAGTGTCATCTGAGAACGAAACTCTCTTTCAAGCATTAAGCTCCAGTTTTTATCATTTCTAGCGAAACGTAGTCTTCGAACTTTGTATTTCCTGCCTAGCAAAGGTTTTTCCACCCGCCCTAGACTGCTTAATCTAGCGTCACTTAAACGTATTCTCATAGTTCGCGACGGTGTAAGGACATTTTGAGCAATTGCAAACCCATTTCTTAACATTGTACCAGTGACTGTCCTGTTTCTAAGAGTAGACTGCCTCAGAAAGAGCTCATTTCTTGAATCTGTAAACTATTTGAGATCTTGTCCTGATCTGCAATCAAAGCATTCAACCATGCCACTTATAGTGGAACGGTTTCTTCCTAAAAAATTAGCATTTAATGCAAAGAATATCCTTTTTCCAATAAAGTTGATGTTTTTAGTACATCCTTAGCAGATAACCCCAAAACACCTTCTAACAAATCGAATCTTTTGCTAGTCAACGATTTTCGTAGCAACATGTCACAGGATGGATTGACAATAACGCATGTGGCAGAATTCATGAGTGTTTAACCACGGCCGTCAAAGCTACAGTGGAGCAAGGTGTAGTTCTTCGGTACTGCGAGGCTAAACACTGTAGGAATAATAAGTCTAAATCGGTAAAATGTGGGCGCCACTGTTCTCAAGGCAAACTGCAAACATGCGGTGGTTGGAAACTCCCTGTATGTCACGATATTAATGACCTACCTTCTAACGGAGACGGACGCTTTAACGGCACTGCGTAAACAAATGTTCTAATGCTCAAGATGCTCATTTAGTTATGATAACTCTGTATATAAAACTCAATGAAATAATACTAACTGAAGATTCAATTATTAGTTATGTTATTTGCAAAAATTGAGAGCGTAATGTGCTTTGAATAAAATGACTGCGGTCTGGTTTCAAGACCGACTGCCCTGTACATATTATCTATTTAATTAATTGAACTTTAAATTATCAAGCAAATTTTATATTTACTCAGAAAGAAACGTTTTATGCCTTTTGCTTCTAGACTATTAATAAATTATTATTTAGCTTTGGCACGCACACTGTATGAATATCATTACAGCTGAACTTGAATTGATAAATTAGGAAAGAAAACAATACTTGAGCACACATACGCCATATAATAACTCTTTAATGCGCACACATGTACATAAATAGTTAAATTGCAGAAATAAAAGAAAATAAAGTAAATGTATACCTAAAGCAAGTTACATAAGTAATACACACGCATATCTGGACAAGCGAGACTTGCTTTAGCATTATTAAAAGGAAATTCCAAAATACGTCTCCAGGTAACTACAAAATTTCTAACTCATTTTAACAATAACAGCGTATCTAGCTTGTAAGGCGGCACTTATACAAACGTACACAAACGCAGGTAAAATATTGAATCATAAAATGGGCACCCAAATAGGTTTTGTTAAACAATTTAAATTATTAAATTACAATTATACAATTTATAGAAATTTAACTAGTAATAATTTACATGTATTTAAGTACCTTAACCATCAAAGATATTTACTAAATTCATTAATTATTAACAGGTCATAACACATTCGTTTCAATGCAATTCAAAGTCAAATAATAGCAACAATGTTCCTTTTCACGACATTAAGTAAATTTGCAAACTAAGACGGTCTTGATAAATAGCTTTAAAATCAAAAGGTGTCGGATCCCTTTTCTTTTATATAGACGATAGTACGTGGAGAGTACTTACTATTTTTGGTGACTAACGTTGTTTAAACTCAAGCAGCAGCCGCTTCTGTGTCCTAATTACTTGAAGACCCCTTATGGGTGGAACAACGAAATGGTAACTGTCTAGCGCTTGCCAATTTGAATCCCAAATTAATATTGAAAATCCCAACTTCGGCACCACTGGCCAAGTGGATTAATTACTTTGACAATGAAACATTCAAAATCTAAAAAAATTAAAGACACACGGCACCACTGGAACTCAAAATTCTTTCCGGGAACTAGATCGTTTAAAAACTGTCGACTAACTCACTATCTACTAACTTTCTGACCTTAGAAGCTGCCATGCATCCCTATAATAACATTTCTGCCACCGTGTTTCACAGTTAACTGTAGATGTTTTGGATCCAATTCAGTACTAGATTTTCTCCAAACTTTATTTTTGCCATCTTAATGGAAAACATTAAATTTACTTCCATCCTAGAACATCACTATAACCCAAAATTCAAAATTTTTCATTATATAGTCTTGTGCAAACAATAGTCTTTTGTTTTTATTCACGTTGCTAATATAAGGTTTCTTTCTCGCTATTCTAGATTTGTAGCTGGCTCGTGCTAGGAGTCTGCCTACTGTAATAGGATTTCTTTATTAGAAGTTTGTCTTAACTTAACAGTTATCTCAGGTACAGTGATTTTTTTAGTTCTTTTTAATTGTACTAACTATTTGACGTTGTACTCTTTGAGACAGCTTGTGAGGCCAACCGGTTCTTTGACAATTTTCTAATCTCTCTTGGCCTTTAAACCGTTTAACAACGCTTCTAACAGTATAACGACTTTTATAAACAATTTTTGCTATTTGGGAATATGATCTGTTATGTTTATGTAGATTTAATATAATTTGATGTTCTGAAATTCTAATTTCTCACATTTTATTCATTTTGATCATTTATATCAGAAGTTTTTACTTGAATGATTCTATAATAATAATTAGTGTTAATCATTGTACTATGGATATTCACATAAATTACAGGAAATCCCTTCTTTACAAGTTAATTTAATTTTTCAAATAAATGTGCCAATGCTTTTGTTTAGCTATTATGCGTATTTACTTTAAATGATTAATGTATATTTGATTGAATATTTATATTTGTAAGACTAATATCTTATTTAACTAAATTCTTGAAGTATTATTATGCTTCTTTAACTGATTAACAGACAATTTTCTTTCAACAGTTTAACTGTGCCAATACTTATGTTCGCAACTGTATATGTTTTTCGCATGAATATCCAGCCGCAAGAGTCACCTAGATATGTGTTACGCTTGGACTTTACTGTGTAAAAGGCGACAATAAACGACATTACTGTCTGTGATAATGCAAAATAATCGACTTCTTTTAATAAGCAATAATTATATATATATATATTGTACGAGATAGATCTAAATAGTTTTTGATTTTTACTTCTATATCCCTTAGGAACAAGATTTATTTCTGAATTTAAAAGGAATCATACTTTAATTAAATTTATTTAATGCGTAACGTATATAATTATGCATCACAAATGCGTTATTATTTAAATGTTCACAAAACGGAGCAATGTGCACAACTTTTAAGAAAGTTTAAAAGTATGATAATTATGATTTTAAAACAAACGATTTCTTGACAGCATATGACTAGATTATTAAAGAAGACCCTTCCCTATTAGCTCAAAAATTAGTAACCCCGTTATCTTAAAATTCGAGCAAAAAAATTAAGTGGTGCGTTAATTTTGTCGATGATTTTTATTAGCATGAGGTAGAGGGTTCACTTTATCTTTAAATGTGCTTGTCTCCACAGTTTCATCTCGGGATTTGCTCTTATTATGTAGTAACTCTTCAATATCCAGACGGAAAAGTCACTTATCAAATCTTATAATTGTGTTACGAGGTAAAGCTCGAAAGAACAGCACATTGAGTGATAGAATGTAACTTCTTCCGCACATCACGTATAAGATTCTTTCAAATTCAGTTGAAAAGGCTCGTGAAATTTAAAACAAAATGTAATTTTAGAATTTTTGAGTTAAGCTATTCGAGAAAAGTTTTAAGTAATTTAAATGATTTGTTATTATGAATATCATTTATTTAATACTATAACATGCGATTATTTAAATTTCAGTTCCCAGTGGGCTATAAAAAAATCCATAGCTTAGCTTAATCCTTTATCAGTAATAATTATATGTCAAATTGATAGTTTAAATTTGCCATGTTTTGTTAGTAATTGGTTTTGTAATTATTTCACCAAATTTGTTGACATTATTGTTAGAGATTATTTTCTGGTTATGTATTGGCTTTGGTTGGCGTGCATGTGTCTAAGCTAAGTTCTACGGAAAAATTTCATAGCCCACTGCGAACTGAAATTTAAATGATCGCATGTTATTACTTTTTATTTTTGTCACTTGCTATAAAATAATTCCATTTTACCACTAGTGATAAGAAAAGTTACTTTAGAATACTAAAATGCAAAACTGAATCCTAAAAATGATTTGGAAGCATAATATTGTTATCCACCAAACTCGAAATATAGAGTCAAATACTGCTAAAATATAAATTAATTATTAATTAATGGAGAACAAGCTTTTGCACAAAGCCAAAAAATCCGAAATTATATCAAAAACTAACACAATCTCTGAATAAAACTTGCCTGAACTAAACACTCAAGAAAATGCAACATTCGGAAGAAACGCAAAGGTGTGTTCTCCACAAGTTGTCCTTTTTTATTTTAGCAACATATAGAACAACAACTAATGGACTTACAGAAGATATTTCAAATATTATTCCGGTTTTCCAAAGCTTTTCTGCTATATTAAAAATAATAAGTATTAAATAATTTTATCTTTATAATTACAGCACAATTAAGTAACGAGATTAGACAATGTGTACTAAATATTAATCTCCATGCGATTGTCGCAAATATTTTACGACAGATATTGAATGTCACTTTAGAAAATCCACATTTTTGATGTATTTAATGTTTGGGTTTAAATTAAATATAAAATGTTTGTATTACTTGAGCAAATACATCTTCGAAGATAAACAGTTGCCCAAATTGCTGTTTTAGCTTATACTGAACTCCAAAGGTCCTTTACCCCGAATTCTATTAGAACAAAATTAAATCGATTGTTTGCTAAGAAATACAATATTTATAAGTGCTATCATAGTATTCTTTTCTTAACAATACAATGGTATACGAGAATTCAAAACTTTTATTATGAAATTTCAAATAAAAAAGATACAATGCCTTTCTACAGTTCTTGTTTAATTTCCTTTGACACAAAAGAAGAGAGACTTCTTAATATACACAAAAGTACAATGAAAAAGAGATTTCCATAGAAACAAAGTTAGCGCGCCTGTATAATGTAAAATAAAATTATATTTAATTTCTTAGTACCTGACAACGTAAGTACGCCTACAAATTATATTTAAGAAAATTTTAATGCATTTTATTCGTGTTACTGAAATATCGCTTCAGGGCGTTTCCATTCTCAAAAAACTTTCAATAAAGTTATGCAGTAAACAACGGAAGAAGTCAAAGCTATCATGATCTTTAAAGTTCTGTCTCAATATCCTTCGTGCTTTACAGTGCATTAGAAAAGGAATAATTAAGAATTATTAAAGAAGACCAATCTTCTAGCATGACGTGTTCGCTATAAATGTTATCTATTTGGATTTCAGAAGTGTATTTTGTTATTAACGGAAGTTTCAAATAACACATTAAGGAAATACTCAAGTTCAGAACATTTAGAGTAATTTGCAAATTACAGATAGTGCATTACACGCCATTCCATTAAAAAGCACTCGTAGCTTCCTATGCAGTCAAGAAGCGCTTTATCCTTTTCGAACATTCATACAGCAACACTATATAATAGAATTCAATTCTATAGTATGCAATTTACTAAAGTCTGTATTTTAGCAGTTTCCACTGTTGCTCTTTTAAAGCATTTGATCAATAACTATATTCCAAATATTTAAAAGTCGGCTTAGAATGATCAGAAACCTTAACACAAAATTCATACAATTTGAATGCCCTAATGTAGACGTAATGATTTCCATTAACTTCAATGCAGGATTTTGTAACATTCCAAAGTACTCTCCTGTATATTTCACGCACTTTGACATTCTCTGAAACCATTCCGTAAAACAGACACCCCAGGTTTCTTTGATTATTGTGCTAACATGCTCTTCAAATGTTTTTACAACGTCCCCTGGTGTTA